>JAXBDA010000243.1:0-100414 GCA_036023075.1 Gaultheria prostrata | reverse complement strand
AGGTTCGGAGAACTCCAAAATTTCCCTTGTAATGAAGGTAAAATTTGACACAGAAGATCTCAAAAACAGTAGGCGGAAACAGAGCCCAATTGGTCGGAGTAAGCATACATAAACATGAGCAGTTACAGAAGTACAAATGGTTACATAAACCACGATAAAGTAAAAATTAGGAGTCTAAAGTAATTCCCCACTCTTTCACTGGATAAAGAAATAACTGAACAAAACATACACCGAGTAGTTAACTATTGGGCATTTGCAATCCTGCAATATATTTTTGTTACCAAAACCATAGGGTTTGGTCTGATTCAACTGAATACTCTGTATGATCATCTTCTTAGACCTCATAAAATTCAGTCGTCTTAACGTATATATAATATTTTGCCCTCATCGCCTAAGAAGGGCTACATTGCCCAATAAGTCACCCAATTTTTTAAGTAATCAACAACAAACCCACTTAAGGAGATAGTTACAACTTGATGGGTTTAGTTGCAATCCTATTCGCCAATACCACATTTGGATCGTGTTGAAGTGGAAAACTACCAAGAACTTCGTTGCCTAGTTCTGCCCAATCCACTACCGGCATCTTCCCATCATTCTCCCCATGTTGTTGCCTACTCAAACTCAGCCCCATTTGCATTTCCCCAAACCCAGAACCCTGCACCTCTGTGTTCAACGAATAATCCTTCAACGACAACCCTATGCCATCGCTACCCGGATCAATCTCCCCCTCCCTCATCATTTCCCTAATGGCTTCGGCTTCCAGCTCCCGCCTGCGCAACAACCCCAACCTTATGATCTCTTCTTTGATCCTCTTCTTCTCCATTTCCATATCAATCATCAAGTCCCTCGCATCAAATGGGTTCCCCAAACTCTCACTCCTCTTACGAACATTTTGATTAAGACCTGGCAGACGAGTCCACAACATCAAACCACCAACCATTACATATAAGCTGACATACAAATACACAGGAACAGACGCAAGATTTGAGTATAGGGTATAGGCAAACATGATAAAGAAAATTCAAAACATAAATATGAAAGACTATATCATTATGCCATTACAAGTTGCAAAAATACTGTAGAAAAAAGAATTATCACATTTATTTTTTTGATCAACCTATACATGCAAATTACAAAAGTACGGTGGTTGATAGTTACATAAATTGCATATTCAGAAGAAAAATATTAAACCAATTTTCTATCACTTTGTAAAGAAGATCATTGCAAGAACGGAGGAAAGAGAGATGTGGGTTTTCTTGGCGCGAACCTTGCGATTCTTGATGGGTGGACGTGTTACCGTTCTTCATTTCCGCCTGGGAGAAATATGCGAAGAAATCAGAGCAAAATCGAGTGGGGAATGCTACGGTACACACCCCTCTTTTGGGCTCAAAAATGAGATTTTGTAGCACAAATATGAGATTTTGTGGGTCAAATATGAGATTTTGTGGCTAAAAATATGAAATGGCATACCGTATGCAACTTTGACCAAATCGACGGCTGAGATTGCACTACATATGCAAAAAGTGACCCTCTAAACCGGTCATCTTTCATCTCATATGGAGAGCCAAAAAAAAATTATAAAACTTCGCGTGATCTCTCACATGACGGTTTTGGGTTTTAAAAATCTCATATATGAAGCCACAAATGCTCATAAAATGTACCAGAAAAGGGAAAAAGAGCCACAAAATCTGCAAAAGTCAACCTCATAAAAGGTGCCACAAAATTTCATATGATGGTTTTGGACTGTAATGGGAATGTGATACATATCGCGTATATATATATTGACGTGACATGTCTCATATAAGTCGTCACACAAATAAATATTTGAGCCCACGTTTAGTCATTATGAAATGTGACCAAAAAATCTCATATATTCTTCCAAAAACACTCATTTAGAAAGCCATTCGATATGAGACTTTGTGTTTGGAAAATGAGTATTTGTGGGAAACTATATGAGTATTTTGTGGACCACTACAGTCCAAAAAATAATGATGTGACATATTTCTTTATTCATATGCATTGATGTGACATGTCTCATATAAATACCCACAGAAATAAATATAGGAACCCATATATATTCATATTCTCAAATTTCGTATATCGATCCACAAAATGTTTCAAACAACAATTGTGGCTTTGAAAATGAGTGATTGTGGAAGAATATATGAGAGTTTTGTGGTCCACTACGGTCCAAAAAGTCGTACATAAATTTTCTGCATTTCTATATGAGATTGTATGGTTGAATATATGTGATTTTGTGGTCTTCAAACAACAATTGTGGCTTTGAAAATGAGTGATTGTGGAAGAATATATGAGAGTTTTATGGTCCACTACGGTCCAAAAAGTCGTACATAATTTTTTTGCATTTCTATATGAGACTGTGTGGTTGAATATATGAGATTTTGTGGATCGATATACGAAATTTGAGAATATGAATATATATGGGTTCCTATAATTCTTTCTGTGGGTATTTATATGAGACATGTCACATTAATACGTATCATTATTTTTGGACTGAAGTGGTCCACAAAACACTCATATATTCTCCCATAAATACTCATTTTCCAAACCACAAAATCTCATATCAAATGGCTTTCTAAATGAGTGTGGTCCCGGTGAACAACAGGTAGCCAATTTTTTTGATTCCAAATTTTCTCATATCCATATGAGATTTTGTGATCCTCTTTATTACCTTTTGGTGTTTCAATATTTTTTGTTCTGATTACCGATATGAGTGTTTACTTTACTGAATATGAGATTTTGTGGACTTACATGAGATTTCGTGACTATCCATTGAATTGCGCACCATATGCCAAAAGGTGGGATGTGTACAATAGCAACACCCAAATCGAGTGGAAATGGTGATTGGGATTTGGAAATTGGAACGCGGAAACAGTAACCACAGTTGGAGTCGTTTTCTTGTAGAGTGTGTGTTTTATGCTCATACTTAATCGAATTTCCTATATTCTCTATGAAATTTTTTTCAATGCCGATTGCCGAGCGAGTACTATGTGGTGCCCATTCGCGCATATTTGGTCTACCAAAAATGTAACGGACGGTCCAGATTTAAATAATTTTGTACAAGGAGAAAAATGGGCAATTTAATGTTCAAATTCTTTTTTGTCATCCCATTTTGCTTTTATGAATTTGTTTTTTCATGTACCTATCGAAAATCGATCAAGTTAATTTTTTAAATAGATGGCGTAATTGACAAGCAACGATTCCGATCATTATTGTATACCTAGCATGTAAGTTCTTGTTTTAAATTTTATAGTTCAATCCCACTCCATCTTATCAACCACAAGAAAGAGAAACATTCAAGCCTTATGAGCCTTTTCTCGATGTTATCCACAGTTCAATTCGAAATTAGGTGTTACTTAAAATCAAGGTTCAAATTTTTTGTACACCAAAAATGTTTTGATAAGTTTTTTTATGTTATTTTCTATTGTTTATTATCATTTTCTTTTAACTTCTAATATTAAATTTACAAATATTGACTATAAATAAATCAAAATAATTAATTTTCACTTGACAAAAACTTAGATAAAAATAAAAGATTTAAAAGAATATTGAAGTTAAATAACTTGTTTAGTTAAAGAAAACGCAGTGTATGAGCGGCACTTCTTTACATTTGATTCTTTTTTTTTTAATGGTATAAAAAAATTTAAAAGTTTATTTTTAGTTTACGAAGCTAAATAACCATGTTTACTCTTTTTACCTCATATTAGCCCACTTGTATTGATTTTGTTTTATTATTATTATTTACAAGGGTCCCATTTTTTAAATTTTCTTTAAGCCTCCCAAATATTACCGCCGGCTATAAGTGAGCAACTAAATTTGGAGTCAAATTTGGGCAACTAAACATCGGGACCGGCCTAATAACGGCTGCATGGAGCTGCAGCTGCAAGTTGAATGCTAGAGTCCAATGAGTTAATTTTTGCTTAAATTGCTCATCGATTATTGTCATTTTTTCGGTTCGTTCTTGATCAAGTGATACCATTTGCGGGGATGCTAAATTTTTGTGACGCGGTATGTTCTTACAATATCCATAATTTATCGCTAATTGGTGTTTTTATATTGTGTTGGAACTTAATTTTTGAAACTTCATTGAGTTACATATCAATTTTTATTACTGGAAAGATTAATTGGGGAATTCGACCATATAATGACACCAATACAGGCAGGGCAATTGAGCTGCACACATTTTTCAAAAAATACGTTTTGACGATTCGGATGGGGTGCCGGGCACCACGTGTATATACCCTCTCTGTGCCCAAATTTTTTTCCATCGCTAGGAGCACCACGTGGTAAAAAAAAGGGCAGGCATGAGGTTCCATGACATGAATAAGAACGCTAGGTGGATTGGTTTTCAAAAAAACAAGACCAAAGTCTCAGTTTTGACGACACATGCGACTTAAACAACATATCCATATAACACCGATACTCTGACTCGCGGATTTTTCGGAAATCGAAGGACACGACACGACACGTTGGCTCAAATTAAGTAGTATTGAGCTAAAAAAGACAAAAAGAACAAAAACAAATTTAGGTGGATCGATCGTGAAGGTCTACTTTTTATTTGGGTTTTGGTTCACTGACTTGGAACTTCTTTTGTTTTATAAATTCGTAAGTTGCAGGGTATAGTGATTTTTCTACACGAACTTATAGTCAAATTGGACGAGTAAATTGCTTAGATCCCGTAAAAAGTAGACCACTCATAAATTAGATGGCTCTAAATTTGGGCTTGTTAGTCAATAGTAAGAAAGCATTGTTCAATTTAGTTGTGTACAAAACATTTTGCGCCGTGCCTTACAAATTAACAGGCACAACAGAACTCAGAGAGAAATAGTCAAAGACCCAGAAAGGCTATTGGTTTTGGCTGTTTTGTTGAGGAGATGTGATAAAATGGAGGAATCATTTTGTTGGAGTTGTTGTGAATAAAATGTGTTAATCTTTTAGCCCAAGATCAGCAAACACCGTCAATTCAGGGTGGTGGACGATGAGATTTGTTTTTGTATTAGTCAATATATGCGTATGCTGGCTGAGACTCTTTATTTCGAACAAAAAAAAGAGTAGGGTCTTAGAACAGGCAAAGGCCGATCATTTCTGGTCAGGCATTGCCGGTTGCACCTCGATTAATTTCCTTTTTGATTAGTCAAAAGGCTAGGTAATCCATACTAGGAGGTTCACAAGAGCCCTTCAAAAAAAAAAGGAGGTTAACAAGAACTCAAGTTTTTGTTTCTTGACCGCAACAATTGAATTCTGGTTGGTCAATTACGGGGAGCAAATTTACCAATTTACCAATTAGCTGGATTAGCCCTTTGCCTAAGTCGATCATATTACTAAGCTTTATATGGGCATTATTTTTCAATTACGAGAATGATTTTGTTCACAGCATTCTCACTTTTGATTTACCTTTACTTTGATTGGTAGAAAATGTATGAGTCCTATTACAAAACTAACCTCATTATCTACCAAATATTTGTTCATCCCCGTTGACTTTACACAAGCCAATACACAATTTTTGTACTGCCAATCAGTGCGAGGATAGAAAATCGGACTCGCTAGTAAGTTGATGAATGCCGTATTGCTCCACATGAGCTCCACGCAAAAATACTGCACATATGCAAATCATGTAGGGTAAAATACGGGCCGCTCCTTTTTCAGAGGTCTGGTTACCACGCACTCCACCAAACAATTTAAAAAGCACTATTAAGTCCACACAATGTGCACGGGAACATGAAACACGACAGATCCAACGGAAACTCAAGTTTGTTGGAAAAACTTCAACCTAAGGGTACTCTAAACTTAAACTCTAGGGTATCCTAATGAAAATGCCTAGATCCTAGAGTACCCTAATGAAAGTGCCTAAAATCCTAGGGTACCCTAGGAAAGTGTCTAAACCCATAAAATCCTATGATAGAAAAGTGCACCCTAAACCTAAAATCCTAGGGTACCCTACGAAAGTGCCTAAAACTCCAGATTACCCTCTGAAAGTGTCTAAACCACTAAAACCTTATAATAGGAAAGTGCACCTTAAACCTAAACCTTAGGGTACCCTATGAAAGTGCTTAAATATAAACCCTAGGGTACCCTATGAAAGTGCCTAAAATCCTAGGGTACCCTATGAAAGTGTCTAAACCACTAAAACCCTATATAGGAAAGTGCACCATAAACCTAAACTCAAAAAAGAGTAATTGAACTTAATGGTAATTAAAAAGGGTAATTGACATTAATGGTAATAAATATTTATTTTTTGGACCGGCCCGTAATAAAACCAATCATGAACAAATGTGGGCCAATTTAATTGTTGGGATTCAGACCGGCCCAGTCCCAAAATCCAAATCCATTTGTCAAGAATTTCTTTGGGTTGCCATCGCTGAGGCCCGTACTCTTGCTGATTTCGATACCCAGTCCCATTCCACTAATTCGAAGAAGCTAAAAAGCCAACTTATTCTTAAAACTGAGGCAGTCATTCTTTCACAATACATTACATAAAAAGTCGTGAAAAATCAATAAGCCAATAAGTTACCTTAGTGGAACACCCTATATAGGCCCAACTCCCTATGGGTGTTACGGGATTATTAACTTTTTTGGTACAATAGAAACGAAAAGGGAACAACTATACCCTTTCAAACTCAAATGTCACTCCTTTCATATCAACTTTTAAGAACATCTACATTGTGTACCAAAAATAGAATAATTTCTTACCATTCCTCTAAAACGGCACACAAATGGCAAATTGGGTGTTACAACGTATACCCATAAACAACAAATTCTCTCAAATTTAGTAAATGCAAATTCTTTTTTGTTATATGTGCTATAAAATTTATGGCAAAATTCGCCATTTGAGATATGAAAGAGAGGGAGAAAAATAAGAGTGAAATGGCAAAAGGGATGCGTGGTTGCAGCATTCTTACCATTTTTATGACAAAATCATTCGTTGTCAAAAATGAGAATGGCAATCGTGGGTGTGGATACTCTAACGGGACCGATTCATATGGAATTTTGTGGATGTTTGCAAATAAACACTGAAACGGTAAAATTGATCCCCATGTGGATTGGTCAAAGTGCGCGTAAGTCCAAACTTCTATATAAGTGTTTGATTTCAGTCCGGTTGAATTTCAGTTGCTCCATTATTCTTTTTGAACTAATTGTTTTATAATTCAGATTCAAATTTTTGTGCAACAATAGGCCACCCATATAAAGTATTTTTCAGTCCACACCATAATCGCAACCAATCTGCGAACATCTTAGATGCCACATCATTTAAATTATGACTTTGGCTTCCATAACAAATCAATTTATGTCGTTGGTAGGCCCTGCCAATCCTAGACCGTCCGAAAGTGTTTGCATGGGTCAGATTTAAAATAAAATTCTTTGAACGAAGAAAAGACTCTTTGCTGGATTAGTTTTATTTTAAATTTGGACCATTAATTACCGAGACGGATGATTCAAAATACGATTGGCAGGACCTATTGATAAAAAGAGGCCAACCATATAGCATGATAAAAATCTCTCAAACTTTAAAATATCATCAGGAGCCAACCCGAAAGTTGTGGAATGTTCTTCTGTAGATTCACCCCTGGCTGAGTCTCTTTGGAGAGAAGTGTTTGGGTGCCGAACAGACACCACATGACCGTGCTCGAGCAACTATCTGAGTCATCCAAAACACTCTTAGATGGTCCGGATTTTAGAGAAAGAGAGAGAGAGAGAACGAGAAAAAATCTGGACCATCAAAAATATTTTTGGACTGTCACGTGTTGCCTGCTCGGCATCCAAAAAAATTTCCTACCATATAGGTTTGTCACACTCACAAGATAATTCTCACATCTACTCTTTTCTCTGGTTGAAGAGAGAAGATGTGACCTCTGTGTGTGTGAGAGAGAGAGAGATGGGACTTGGGGGGTAAAGTTTGATAAAAGTAAAGGGGACAAATGGTGGTAAGTTGCAAAATACAATCATGTCGAGAAGCTTTTTCTTAGAACATAAAAACCTGGAGAGAATCTATGGTGTTTCTGTATGTAACCCACAAAGCACCAACCATCACCCCAACCACTAAAATGTGAAACTTTCTACTCTAATATAAATACCAGAAAGGCTATGGGTACGTTCCCATATGCACAAATTGTGCACTGATCACAGCGTGGAGCCCACTTCGGGGTCTCATCCAATTAATTAAAGTTGTTTATTATTTGTAAAATAATCTTAACTCTAAAGGAAATTTAGACTATTGGATTGGAGAAAAACTTGGGTGTTGAACGTGTAACAGATGATGGTACCCGTCACGCAGCTCGGCTGTCCAAATATGTGTTGGACGGTTATATTTTTTGACAGCCGAGATGCGCATCAGGGTACCGCAGCGTGGTACCCTTCCGGCACCCAAATCTTCTCATTGGATTGAGTCGGTTTTAGTGTGATAACTTGAAAAACTATTTTAAATGTAATGAACAATCTAAAAAATTTGCGTGGAATCCTGAAGTAGGTCTCGCGCTGCGAACTGTGCTCTCAATCAATGCATATGGGTATGTACCCATAGCCTTTCTAAATGAATAGATACTAAGAAAGATCTGGAGGAAAAAGGAAGGTAAACTCTAATTAATTTTATGGTCCCCTACTTAGCCAAAAAGGCAAATGTAAAACCATCATGAGATTCAGGACCACAAGGGCCCTTTCACCATCATTTATTTATGATAGAACATTCGCACGCCTAATTTCAACAATTGGAGTACTCTCACATTGCCAGCATTATTTCATCCTCCCATCTTATCTCGCGACTTAGGGATGTTTTTGCATTTGATTTGATCGATGATTAAGACAGTTTCGCATGGAAATAATTACGTCGGTTTTACAGAACTAGAAAACGGAACGATAATTTTAATGAATTGAACCCGATCAAGCCATTTTGTATTATCAAAGTAATGTAAAAAATCATTGAGCATGTCACGATGAAAGTTGTAAAGGATTTTTAAAAAATGGAAGAAGGGAAAAGAGAGGTGTTTATTTGGGACTAGCCTTAAATGGTGGAATGATGTAGTGGATGTTTTTGGCAGGGAAGGCCGCGAAGTAGCAAAATACTTTTGTTGATTACTCACTCCGTCCCTTTTTAAGTGATCCATATGGGAATATGTGCAATTTCAAACCCCTAAAAAACATATTTCTCTATATATATTTTTCATTTTTTTATACCAAATTAAAGTGCTATTGAGCACTTTAATTTGATGCAAAAAATTTAAAAATGTTTTACGGAATTGCCTTTATTAACGTCCACAAAATACACGTTTCCCAAATGGATCACTTAAAAAGGGACGGAGGGAGTACTTTATAACACTAATTTTATCACTATTCAACTACGATAATAAAGATTATAAAATATTAATTCCATAATCTTATACGAAGAACATTCTTTGTTTTTTGAAGGAGTCTTCGTATATGAAGAAAACAAAATGGTTCTTCATCCTGAAGGAGAGAAATTAAGAATGGCTTGAGTGCGTTCTTTAAAATGAAGAAATGAAGGCCTGGTTGGAGATGTTCTAAAAGCCGGCAAAAAAAGTTGGTACCTTCGATTTGAAGTCATGGATTGGAGATGCTCTACGCCTTTGACACTCTCGTAACAATTTTTTTTTATCACTCTTTGCTCACTATTTATTAGGGGTGAACAGAAAATCCATCAAACCGTGAATCCAGTCCAGACCGATCCAAACCGATTGGTTTGGTTCGGTTTTTAAATAGCGTGGTTTGGTCTTGGTTTAAAAAAATTAGAATCCATACTTAATGGTTTGGTTTGTGGATTTACGATCATGGTTTTGGTTCCAATCCAATCCGAACCGTGAATATATATATATATATAAAAGCCATAGTCAACTAACTTCCTAATTTAATTAATTTATTATTCCTTTTCTGGCCTAAGATTCACCACTTATTCCCTTAATTTCAATACACCAATGGTGGTTTAGTCATAGCCAATAAAGTTGGTAATGAAATTCTCCATTCCAATTCTGATTCCACAGCACGTTTCTATTTTTCCAAATTTCTATACATGATTCTCGGTCGTAGCCTATTCCTATTCTTTGATTTCCTTCATTACCATGATTAATTTTAATGATATTTTAATGGAATCGGATTAAATATAAGTTTTGGTTTATTAATCTTTACAATTTTAAGTACTCTAAATAGTTTACGGAAATAATATATTAATTTTAAGTAAACCGTGGTTCGAAACCGAAACCGATCCGTATTTTAATGGTTTGGATTGGTTTGGTTCTATGTCTTTTGTGGGTTGGTTTGTTCTCCAAATTCATAATCCGTATGTAGTGATTTGGTTATTGGTTTACTACAAAACCAAACCAATCCGGTCCATGCTCACCCCTACTATTTATATGTACTCGATATACACTCGCTTGAATTCTTTTATATTCATAACGTCGATCTTGCATATAAATTTCATAATATCTTGTATGAAATTCATAAAGTTTATTTAAGAAATCGTGACATCAAGATAAATGTTTGAAATTAATGTTGCTGTGTGACATCTACATACTATGAGCTGATAAACAAATAGATGCATATCCTAGGTATTGCAATAATCCCATTGTTTTTATTTTTATTTTGTGTTAATTTCGGCCCATCCAAGAACAGATTCTCTTGCTGGCTTATGATTGGGACAAAGCTTTCACTTCTACAAAAATATTCCTTCCAAAATTTGCCTTACCCATAATGGTCCCAAATATAGGCCCACAAATGCCCAACGTGGACATTTCTGTAGCCTATACTCTAATACTCCTACAAATGAAAAAAGCAAGGAAAATGCTAAAAACAACTTTAGAATTTGTGGAAAGTGTAGAGAAATGTAAAAAATGCACTGAAAAGTATATTGAATTTTGTGTTTATTTTTTATAATTTATTGAGTTTATTGACAGCCCAATGAACTATCAATAAAATGACCCAAATAGTACTAACACATTGCGCACGGGCGGAGCCATCATGAGTCAAGTGACCGCACTGACTTACACATTTCTCCTTAAATTGGTTACATTTTGTCAGTTTGACCACTCAATTTGAGTTAAATTGCCCCAAGAATGAAATATACAATTTTCGTCACATATATTGAATGTAATTTATTTCAATATTTAAGACTCCAATTGTAATACAAAAAAGAAGGAAAAAAAAGGGACTTAGTTGATTAATTCACCTAATATTCAATGGCATTTTAGTCATTTAGTAGTAAAACTAGCGGCGTTAGGAGCAACTTAACAAAATGGTGAAATCTAGACAATAGTTTGTAAAATGAGGGAGGTCAGTGCAATTATCAAAACCTCAGTCTCGAGGGAGATTCTTGTAACAGAATGGGAGAATCTAAACAATAATTTGTAGAGTGAAGGAGATTAGTGAAATTATCAGAACCTCAGACGAATTTCTTGCATTTATTAGAAACCTCAAGGGAGGTCAGTAAATTTTACCCTTTTTATATTGCTTTCAAAATTCCCTTGACGCGCAATGGTCCCAAATGGCAAATAGCCAAATATGATCCCCACAAAACAGTATGCCGCGGGAGAAAGTATAGGGAACAAGAGAGTGAGAAAAGCAGGATTAATGAGGAAATTAAAAAAAAAAAAAAAACCTCTTATTTAAATTTAAATGAATCCGCTAGATATACAACATATGATAACCTAGTAGGTAGATGTTTTTATGATGGGGTAGGTAGATGTTTTTTTTTATGGGTCATATTATAGTCCTAGATTGTCGTTTGAATTATGGTACTTTGAACTATTTCTTAAATACTAAGCTTTTTGCAAAAGTAACCCTATACAGGCATTAGTTGAATGGGAACGAGGAGGAGGAAGAGAGAAAATGAAAGAGGGATAAAATAGGTGTAGTCTTTCGATACGAGTATAATAAAGTAAATGATACTCCCTCTTTTCTAAAGTTCGGGACACTTTCATTATTTTCAGTTCTATGAAAAAATTGTATATATCTTTCTATCCGTAATTTTATAGATTTCAATTAGTTATACTAAACAAAATTTTAAAAATCACATAAAACGTTATTAATTGAAAAGTATATGCAATTTGAAAGTGACATGCAATTAATCTCGAAAGTGTCTTACATTGTGGGACGAAGGAAGTAGCTATATGTTGATAATACTACGGACACAACTTTTTAAACTATTCAATCTATTTTTAATCTTAAAAACCACTTCTGGGCCCTACTCATCGAAATTTTTCACAATAGAATTGTTATTTGTAACCCCTCGCTCGCATGGGGTGAAACGGTAAAACCTACATATACATAGGACCCACATCATGTAAGTTGATGAGGCATTATCCAAAATATTTTTCTCGTCGCCCTATTCCAAAACGAATCCAAAGGCCATGTTATGCGGCAAAACTATGTCGTTTTGCTCATTTTCTTAGTACATCTCCAAAATTTCTAAGGGCCCTATTTGAAGAGTTAATTTTCGGGTCCAAATTTAGGCTCTTTAGCGTTTTTGAGGCATGGTATAGTGGATTTAGGCACTTGGATTTAGACACTTTGGGTTTAAGCACTTTCAATTTAGGGTTTAGGCATTTTGTAGTGGTTTTTTCCTTCCTCCAAACAAGGCCCTTGAAAGCTTCAGAGATGTACAAAAAAATCAAGCGAAACATTGTATCCGTGGTTACTGTACTTATTTATATATTCCTCAATTGAATGTTATTCCATTTTTTTTCTTTCTGATATTGTGTATTTTTGTTAAATGTAAACTACTCATGTGCATAATCATTCATTTCTTGACACCAAGTTTAACTTTATTGGTGTATTGGCCTCGTTCTTCTTATCGGGTTTTTTTTCGACTTTTTCAACTTTTTGTCCATAAAGCTCAAAAAATTCACAATAAGAGAAACAACCTTACTCTTGTAAGCTTAAAGGCAAAAAATTACGAGAAACACCAATAAAGTTAAACTACGCATGAAAGCTTTCCATTTTTCATTCAAGAAAAATTATGAAAATACTCGTTGAAATAAAAATATAAAGGAAATAATTTTTACACGTCCTTTTTTTTTATAACTGCCTATAATTTTTTTGTCTTTTAATTGTTTGAATTCCTTACTTAAGTCAGGTTTATGAATTGATGTATCATGAAAGAATGATATGTCTCATCAAATACAATAGTTAGTTTTGAGAAAGAGTATGCACTTATCAAAATAGGACGTATGAAAATCATTTCTCGAAGTATATAACAAACAAATAAGGTTGAGTTTCTTCTAATAAGTTGTTTCGTTATTATCTGAATTTTAAGTTAATATATGTAAGGATAATGACATATTTCATAGCCAAATTATAACTCTGCATAAATAAAAAAAAATGACCACACATCAGCACAGCCCCCCACAAGGCCACACCTAAAGCAACCGCGCGAATTCGAGACACTCTAGATTCTCAGTAGGCAAAACCAACCCAGGTACACGCGAAAACGGGGGCGTTCCCTGGCATCCGAGCCATCTATTGCCAAGATAAAATTTGAGTCGCTGGTTGCCAAAATTAAGAGCTCGCATGCCCGCTCTGTAAGGCCGCCCTCCAGGACCCGGTCGGGTACACACGTAAACAATAAAAAGGTCATGAGGGGCACTACAAAAAATACAGAGTACGATGAGGGGCAAAATAGCCCTTCCAATGTTGGCGTGCTTTAACTGCATAGAAAAAAGCCTCTGAGGCCACTCTGCACTAAACAGTAGCCTACTCTCTCTCTCATCTTTCCTCTTTTGCTGCAGAATTCAGGGATAGGGAGACAATTACAGCAGGAGCAGAGGAAAGGCATTCATCACCCATGCACATACATACACACATATAGAGAGAGAGAGAGAGAGAGAGAGACAGAGAGACATCACATATACAGACGTACAGAGAGAGAAAAAAAGGGTGGAAAAAGAGATTTGGGCCTCTGAAGAAATCTTCGCGAATCAGGGGGATTTAAAAGCAAAGGCGGCCGAGAAATTAATTCAATTCTATTGGGTTTGAGTAATTTTTGGTGAATTGGTTGGTTGGTGTGTTTACTGGGTAGTTTTTAATGCCATCATCAATGTCATCATAAAAGAAAGGAAAATAACCCTTCTTTTGAAATCAATTCGGCTCCAGAATCGAGACCCTACTGCTTCACTCTTCGATTCTTGTGGTTGTTTCTTTCTTCTGGTTCTATTCCAACTGGTCCACCATGGAAAACACGTTGTGGGTTTTGACAGACACAGGTTTTAGTTGCGTATTTTTGTCTCTGTTCTGAGAGAGATAAATTCCCATTTTTGCCTGACATTTGTTGTTTCTATTGAGGGAATCTTGGCAAGAACAGAAATTAGTGTTTTTTGTTGTGTTTGAAGGGTTTTTTACAGTGTGGGGTTTTGAGGATATGTGAATTGGTTTTTTCGGGTGAGGTTTGAAGAAGGTGTTTTTGTGGGGTATTCTTTTGGGGAGAAAATGAAGTTCATGAAGTTGGGTTCGAAGCCTGATGCGTTTCAAGCTGAAGGCAATACAGTCAGGTAAATGGGTTTACATTTTTGTTGTTATTTTCATACAAATGAACGAACTTTTCTCTGTACTTAAACTCTGTTTTTTGCTTCCCTTTGATGTTTACACAGTTTTTTTGTGCTTCTCTGCACTGTTTTCATGCATTGTTCTCTTTTACTGTAAAATGATCACTACCCTAAAACCCCTGCCTTTTAGTACTTCTCTTCTGTTTTTGTGCCTTGCACCTACTGTGAAGGTGTTATGCTGTGTGTATGTGTGTGTACTGTTATGGACATATTCTTTCCTATTTGATGTAAAGAATGTAACGATATGTTGGACTTTTTTTTTTTACCTTAAATATGTTCTTTGGAAGAGTCATAGACATTCATTTTTTTTACCCTTTTAATGCAATTTTATTGTAACAGTTCATATTTTGTGTTGTGTACTTGCCTACTTGGTATATTTTTGCTGAATTTATATAGAGGTTAGTTTTTATTTGCCCTCGAGGTGATTAATTGTTGTTTATGAGTGAATCCACATTGGTGAACGGGTGAAAACAAAAGTCTAATCATTTGGAGTATTTTTGAAATGGTTATGTAAGTTATATTTTTTTTTGTTCCACCTTTTATACGTGTATTTATATCATCTTTTGGGTTGCTTTCGGGTGGTTATATAAAGCACTCATAGGTGGTCCTGATGTTGAACTGTACTGATTCTGGTGAGCTGGGAGAGATTATTCAGTGGTCCAAATTGTAGTTAAAGTTATAGAAGATGGGTTAAAGACCTTTAATCATTTTGGTAGATTATTCTACCTGTGACGAATACTTTCATTCTAAACTATACTCTGCCACCGCCGGCCAAGGGCTATTTGGATTATTGTTAAGGACAAATTTGAGTATGTAACATTATTATACTGCTGTTAAAGAAAAGCTTGTGGGGCAGATGGTTTTGATGATGAATTGCTTGGTTGTATTATGCTTCAAGTAATTTACCTTGACATTAGTAGGTTTCTGATTCTTAACTCCCGCAAAATTTCATTTTTAGAGTGTGGTTTCGAGGGATGGGGTGGGGTAGGGGTGGAAAATGAGAGCTTCAACAACACCATCTAATGGAACATCGTAAAATCGTAATTAGGTTATGTTAGAAAGCTCATTTAAGCATTATTTTCAACCACTCGTCGAGGGCATGGTGGTTGATGTTATGACTTTTAAGTTCTCATTACTGTCTACTTATAATGCTGTGCTCAATGTTGTCGCACGCTAGAGTCGATCATGTTAACTTTTCTCTTACCAAGGTATATCTGGATATGGACTTTATGATATGGATACACTCTGTGATTTTGGAATCTGTATATTTATATATGAGCTTTAGCCATTCCTTGGGCAACTTTTTTTCTTGTGAAGCAGAGCAATACGTATGACAAGTTGACAACCAGTGCGTTTTAGCCAGTCGATACTCTATGAGGACTGAATGTCTGTTGTTGGGTTGTGTTATGCCATTTGGCATTGCTCATTTGGTTAGGTCCATATTATGTCATGTAGATGATTCAAGTTCTGTTCTAGTCCAAGAAACCAATTTGCCCGCCCTTAAGACAGCATTTACTCCACTTACCCCCATCATAAAACAACTCGATCAGTTTGCATTTAAGCAAAGTTGTCGGATGGTAGGTATTGATGAACTTGATTGCATTAGCTACATTGGCAATCTTATATACAAACACATCTAATGATCTTTTGTACGTTGGTACTTGTCTGATAAAAAAGTATTTCATACAGATATTACATGGACACGTGTTTGATACCGACACCACAACACAAGTTTGTTCTTGCGTGAGGCCTATTTCTGGAAATTTTGGACATTTGTATGGCAATGGCCTATTAAGAGTGAACTTTGGGGAATAATTTCTGGGTACGAAAGTAAGAGTCATAAAATTGACTAGCTGATTGAGGGGATTTGGTAGATTCCTGAGTGAGTGGTTGCCAACCTTGCCACACTTTATCTCTTCAGTGGATGGAATTTGACTACTTGATTTCTCGAGTTTAGTTTTTCTGTGGTAGCATCCAACTCGAAACCAATTGGTAATGAGAGCTGAGGCCGCCTAGACTCATATTGTTTGGAGATGATAATTTATCCCACGAGCTCTAACAGCTTGCATTTGGTTTTGTATAATTTATAAAATACGTAATTGTTTACTATGGTAACAATTTGCATTCGTCTCCATTCTTTTTCCAGTGGAGCATGTGTTATGCTACTCAGTACATTAGTAGTCTTATTATCACAAATTGAATTTTTAGTTCATTTCCTTGCCATTATATTCACGCAGGTATGTATCATCTGAATTGGCGACCGATGTTCTCATAATTGTTGGAGAAGTGAAGTTCTACCTTCACAAGGTATGACCTGTTACTAGTTTCCCTGAGTAAAATTAAGAAGTATGATATTATTTGGATGTTTTATGGTGCATTTAGTTATCAGCTAGATTCAAACCCTAGGGTGTTTCCCTGTAATTATGTGTTTATTTTTCAATTGACATCTACCAAGAATAAATAACATAAGGTTTCTTAAAGTTGGAAACGTTTGGATGCAGTTTATTGCATTGCCCAAATTTTCCAAATCAATAAAGGAACATGTAAAGACTAAAGGGTAACCAACGAACATGTTAGGGGGGCCACTGATTGGGTGTATTCTGAGAGCAGCCACTTTGTGCATATTGGCATAGGTTAGGTCTGTCTCATCATTCCCGCCCATAGCCCCAAATGACTGGGGGCTAGAAAAGAGAGTGATTACCTCCTTATTGGTTGAAATAATGTAGGCCCCAACAAAAATTGATGTAATCTTATAAAAAAGGGACGTCATCCTTACCAAAAAGTGTATTGCAAGGTGGGACCTATGCCATTTCAACCAATAGGAGGGAGGGTAATGTTCATCCTCTTTTCGATGTCGCTTGTGGTATTTAATCCAAGTCATTGCTAAAATCCAAAGATGGGTCTTGATAGTTCCCCCAACAGGATACTAAAGATCAAAAACAAAATCAATTACTTATGCACTGTTTGACAATATGCATATACTGAAATCGATTTCTTTATTGTAAGCAAATAAAATCAATTACTTAAGAAATAAGTTTTGTTTCATGTGAGATCGTTCCAAGTGTGGTGCATGTCTTTTCATTCTGAGCACCATTCCTAAAATGTTTTACCCACTTACTGGAAAAGGTTAATCACATGTATATTTTTTTACCCTCTCTTTCTCTCTGCTTCTTCTGTCTTCTGATTCTGAATGCACCAAGATCCTGTTTAAGCCATTACCGATATTAGCTTCCTCAAATAAATATAAGCGTGGTTCTTCATAGTATGGAAAAAGTGCAGAAAAAGGATTAAGGTGAAGTGATAAAACAATTGTTATTTTTGTTTCACGTAAACACCGGAAAATTACTGTATTAATTGCTGGATCAGTAAATTAATTTCTTGGTCAGCAAAAGAAATAATTAATTGCAGCCTTTAGTTTGTTTAATCTTGCTGGTTCCTTCACTTTGGTTGATTATATGGTCTTCTAATCTATGTTTGCAGTTCCCTCTGTTGTCCAAGAGCAATCACCTACATAGACTTGTACTGAAAGCCCATGAGGAAAAATCTGGAGAAATTTATTTGGATGACTTTCCTGGTGGGCCAAAGGCCTTTGAAATTTGTGCCAAATTCTGCTACGGAATGACCGTCACTCTCAATGCATACAACATCGTGGCTGCCCGTTGTGCGGCGGAGTACCTTGAGATGTCTGAGGACGTTGACCGAGGAAACCTAATTTTCAAAATTGAGGTATTCTTAAATTCCAGTATTTTCCGCAGTTGGAAAGATACCATTATTGTTCTGCAAACTACCAAATCTCTACTTCCGTGGTCTGAAGATCTGAAAGTAATTGGGAGATGTGTCGATTCAATTGCGTCTAAAACTTCTGTGGACCCATCAAGTATCACTTGGTCTTATACTTATAACCGAAAGCTATTGGTGCCTGAGAGAATAATTGAAAATGGGATGAAAGTCTCAGAAAGAGGTGATTATGTTGCAAAAGATTGGTGGGTTGAAGATATATGTGAGCTGGATATTGACCAATACAAGCGAGTGATGATTGCTGTGAAATCAAAAGGAAGAATGGATGGGAGTGTGATCGGGGAGGCACTTAAGACTTATGTTATGAGGTGGTTACCGGACACCATTGATTCGTTTGCTTCCGAATTTCATCCCACGAGGAACAAATCTTTGGTTGAAACAATAATTTGCTTATTGCCTTCTGACAAAGGATTGGGATGTTCTTGTAGTTTCTTGCTCAAATTATTGAAATTTGCCGTTTTAGTTGGAGTGGATGAGACGCCGAGGGAAGACTTGATAAGGAGGATCAGTTTGAAGTTGGATGAGGCTTCTGTTAGTGATCTATTGATTCCGGCTCGGTCTTCCCAAGCTACGAAATATGACGTGGAACTTGTGCAGGCCCTTGTCAATGGATTTATGTTTCATGAGAAATGTTGCTGGGAAGCGAAAATCACTGGCGATTTTGTGTTAGGGCGTGGGTCGTGGTTGAATGTTGGTAAACTGATTGATGGATATCTTGGAGAAATTGCACATGATCCGAATCTTTCTCTCTCCAGTTTCATTCTCTTGTCACAGTCAATTCCAGAGTCAGCCAGGCCAATTCACAATGGATTGTACCGGGCTATAGACATCTATTTGAAGGTAAGCCTTTTTATGTCCTTTTTAATGAGCATTATCATATTTTTGTCAAACGAGGGAAACTGAATTATGTCCTTTTTACTTGCATTCTTTCCAATGAATGAAACTGAATTGGCTATGAAGTGCATTTTAAGAATTACATACTGTATTATATATTATGTATTATGTAAGCAACTTCCAAAGGTGAAAAAGAATGAAGCCTTATCTTTTTATTGCGCCAATGATTCGTGGTTGTATAGGGGGCCGTTTAGCCTTATACTCTTCATTTTAAAGCCCCGAGATCTTCAAACTTCTTACCTACTTGAGTTTCTTCTCCTACCCCTATCAGACTACTCATCTATGGCCCGTATCGAATGGATACAATATTTATGCACATACCAGATAGGACTAAAAGGATGCTTGGAGATGCAACCCCAATTCATTAGCAATAAGAGTAACTAGAAACTTTTAGCTAGTGAAATAGCCTTGTGAATATCACCCACTGGTGTAATTCCTTTGATGTTTGTGAATGGATGCGTGAATACAACCGGCTTGATCAATTTGGCGATAGAAGAGTTATTTCCATATTTGTAGTCTTTTTCATGATTCTGTAATATAGGTGTTTTTGTAGTCTTTGTAGTTATGATTCCTGGTACACATAAAAGGTATATGGTGACAACAAACACCTTTATTTCATTATTATGTGTTCAGGAGCACCAAAACTTGACAAAAGCTGAAAGGAAAAAGATTTGCGGGCTTATGGATGTCAAGAAACTGACAATGGATGCATCAATGCACGCAGCACAAAATGAGCTCCTACCTCTGCGAGTTGTGGTACAAGTTCTCTATTTTGAGCAAGTTAGAGCAGCTTCTGAGGCCCAAAGACGGGATGATTCAAACTCCATAACTAATGCCGAAGAAGATTGGGATAAAACTCTACCCAATGAGTGCAATGATTCCCTTGGGAAACAGATGAGTCGATTGAAGATAACAAGAGATGGGAATGTACCCAAGAATGGGAAGTTAAGTAAGAAAGGTAGCAAAAACGCAGCGAGTGGCGTGCAGTTGTTCCGATCTAGGTCGAGGAGAATCTTCGATAAACTGTTTGCTGGTGGAAAAGGGAACGGTTATGGTGAGAATAGGAGCTCAGAGACATCTGGTAGTTCTCCTAGCCCTACTTCAATGATTCAGGGGGAGACCAAGTCCTCCGGTTCTTCATCGAGACACCGGAGGAATTCCATATCGTAGGATCGCAGTTTCTGATACATTTTGAAACTGAACAAGAGGTAGATTCTACTGGCCTTCTTTTCTTTTTGCTCTTTTGGTGGTGGGAGGTAGATTTAATTGTTGCAAGTGTAAAAAGTTGCGGGGGGGGATTTGTGTTGTGGTTTTTTTCATTGTGGTAGTGGGTTTTTGCAGCCAAAAAAAAAAAATTGTAATTTGATTCTGGAGTCTGTACTTTCCACTTTTCTAGTGTCCATTCGTGTCAATTGTATCACTATGTCTTTTTTCCATTTATGTATGTCAGCTTAGTTTATCAGATGTTGTTCTCCCTGTGCTGGTTCTCCCTTGGGCATGAATTTAGTGTTGGCAACAGGGCGGGTTGGGGCTGATATTACTATCCCTGATCCCCAAACCCTTTCCCTGTCCCCACCCTGATTCCCGACGGGGATTTCATTTTACCACCATCGCTGCCCCGTTTGGGAATCCTCACGGGATTTGGGGATCCGAAGTTATAAAAAAAACCCTAAAGATTTCAATGCAAAAAACGCAATAAGCTAGAGAAATCACTAGAACAATAGCAAAGTGAGAAGATTAGATAACACTTAACCCATGGTACACTTTGTTTTCTTGACTGCAGCCTTAAGTGTGTGAAAGCATAATTATCATATCCATACCCTAAGCATGGAAATATCGGTAAAATTTAATCCTGGGCTTCAGCCTTCAGGAATTACACTCGACTATAAAACGACCTCCTACCCGGTCACTGAATTTTTTTAAAAACAATCCCCCATATCTTACTCGATCTCCAAACAAATTCCCCAATCTCCGATCTGTTCGGTGTGGAAATCAGGACGGATACGGACGAGTCGGATGAAATGGCCATCACTGACATGATCCTCCTTTTGAGCCATTTCAATAGGTAAAATTTCCGGGTCACTTGCAGTGAGCAAATCTTGTTTTTTCACAGGGAGTTAAGGACCCTGCTGGTCCCTGCTGTGTAAGGTCAATGTGCTGGGCCAAAAAAATTGATCCGTGTGGTTCACTTGTAAAGCTCAACGAGTGGATAAACCTTGCTCAAAATAAAGTTTATCGGACATCAAGTGATCGACTTATATTGTTCTCGAACAAATGAATGACACAAATATGATTTTAGAACGCACTTGAAAACATATTATATTGGCACGTGTTACTCACATTTGATTGGCTTGATTATTTGGGATGTTTTATTTGTCCATCTGTACAAAGTGAACAATTCAGATCATATTTTTAGATCGATTAGAGTTGTCCTATTTCGGCAGCTCAACTAGGCTTGCTGTCCCTAGAGGCTAAGCCCCTTTATCCCTTTCACATTCCATGTTTTTTCCATTAAAATGGATTAGGCTTTTCTTTCTGGTCTGAAAATGGAATAGATTTTCCATTTTCAAATTCATCTTTGTCGTCTTTTTGTTTTTGTTTTGGCAATGAGAAAGTATGAGTCATTCACATACGTATTGAGATTTTTATGAATTTTCTATTTGGACGATTATTCGAAAAATTTGAGATGAACGATTTAAGTCATGGATTGGTGGCGCTCCAACTAGATCATCCAATAGGACTAGGTAAAGTTCTAGAAAATAAGATTCATTCAATTATGTGGTGCTGTGGTTCAAGATCATGCTCGTAAAGATGTCACGTGGTGTTTTGCGACGACCCAATAAAATAAAGCTACTTGTTGCTATATTAAATTTAAAATTGGCATGATTTTTTAAATTAAAATCTATGTTCATCTAATATGAGTCAAGTGACCATTTATTTTACTTCCACATTACAAAAATCTAGGGAAAAATGATCGCCACACATGTCAACTTGCTCTAAAGAAGCCGAAAACCGAAAAAATTATTCAGTGCCCCATGGGTACCTCCCCTCTCTCCTTTCATTACACATAAAACCCCACCTGAATGTACGATAGAGAATGACTTTATGGTCACGTAGCATTTGCAGAAGTGCACCAAATAATCTCTCTGAAAACGCATAATAAGGCCTATTTTGCTGCTTATTTTTTCATATTCACTTGATTTTATTTCGCAAGGTAAAAAAATTCAAGCTCATTTTTTGGATAAAAATAAAAATAAATAAAAAAAGGCAGATTTTTTTTTACTCATTTTCATCTTCTTTTTTATTTCGATAAGTACTCATTTTTATCTTTATTAAAAAAAGTGAGAGTCCAATCATAATTTTTTGGTTTCCGATTTATCTCGTCGAGACTAATCAATAATACCAAAAAAATTGACGCAAAACTGCCTAATGCAAGAAAAAAATCAAATAAAGACAAAAAAAGAAGTCAAATTACTATTTGGCCAAAATGGGAAAAAAAATTCAATGCCGAGCGGATACTATGTTGTGCCCGTCCAAAATTACAAGGGACGGTCTGAATTTAAAGTGCCGGATAAATTTAGAAAAAAGAAAAGGTGTATTTCAATTAAAACCGTCCGTTAGATTTTTGGACTGCTGCGCTAGCCGCAGAGTCTCAGACGCAAAACAGGCCTAAGTCAACGATCTGGTTAAAAAAAAAAACGATCTGGTTTGAAAACATCAAACAAATCAAGAAAATGTTACTCCAATCCAATTGCCATATTTACGGGAACCATGGCATGAGTAACGAGAGAGAGAGAGAGAGCGGAAATTTCAAAAAGATGAAACTAGATATAGTGGCTGCTCTCTCTCTCCTCCTCCTCACAATCAATACTCTCTCTCTAACTGAATCGAAACCAGAGTGCAAGGCATGGCTCGTCCAATCTATCCCCACCGACATGCCCCACCTCTCCCTCGTCCCCGGCGTTCTTTCTACTGGTAATAGTATTTGTTTGTTTGTTTTTTGAAGTCTTTTACTTCAATTCCTATTGGGAGGGACTCGTTTATTTGTCCGGAGATAAAAGGATGGTGATATCGAATAACTAGGAGATATGGGTTCATTGGGTTGGATATCAAATATAGGGATATATGGTGGAGGTAAAAGAATTCCGGTTTTTTTTTTTTTTTTTTTGGTATTTTGGAATTGTGACATGAAACAGAAAAGGGAAAAAAAAAAGTCACATCAATGAGGTCTTGATAGATAGGATATGTAACTACCGTGGAAATTTCATATCCCGGGATATAGGCTGTGTTGTGACATGTAATACGTCCATAATGTGGTAGCAAACATATCCCGGGATATAGGCTGTGTTGTGACATGTAATACGTCCATAATGTGGTAGCAAACGCCGGATTTCTAGTGGCACAACATGTGCTATGTTTGACTAAGAACTTCATTAATGACATTGATTTTCAATAATTCAATGTGATGTTTTTTAGCGGATGTTTTTCGTTGGTTGGCTGGAAATGCTTCCCAGAGGCTGGACATATTGGCACAGTACTGGCAATTAGTAGCTGAGCCTGATGATCCTCGTTCTGGGGATTATGGATACTCGAAAGATGATATGAAAAGGTTCGGTGCTAATGAAGGTTTTCGTGTCTATAAAGCATTAGAGAATGCTGCTGACCGCAATGTTAGTATCAGGTACAGATATAGTATCTGAAATGGTACTTTTACATTTGCTGTATATCCCTATGTCCTATTAGCAGTATACAATTTGTTGCTACTGTTAATCATCACTGGTGTGATTTTGATGTCAATCTGCATGGAACCTCAAGATTGAAAATTCCCCTCCCTAACTTACCCATGAAAAATTGGTATGCACATGTTATTTTAAGCTCCAAGGTTGTACACATCACGGTGTGCAAATACCTTTCAAAGCTAGTAAAAGTTGGGGCGCTTTATTTATTAAGGTTTCATGCAGATTTATAAGTTATCTTCATCTATTCCAATGCGTCTTTGAGAATTGTAAGGGTTACTTTATTTCACGGCACACTTCTGAGTATGCGGAATGTAAATGACATTTTGGTGGGTGGAATGAAAAAAATAGTAATAGGATGGTAGACATAATGCTGAAGAATGTTGTACGGTCTGAGAAGGCTTACACATATCACATTACAGTCTGAGAAGGCTTACACAGATCACAGAGCTTGAAATATAGTATGCAGTGCAATTTTGCTTACAACAGCATACTCTTACACACAAAATTGCAGAAACTCTCTTATACGTGAAGTTTGGGTCACACACATGGCACATGGGTGTTGGGTTCTACATATGTGCATGAGTGTGTTTGTTTGGTTGTGTAGAGTTTTTGGCATCAATGTTTTTCAAGGAGAATGCGCAATGCGATGCATTTTGTGCTTCATGGGGCGAGGAGTAAGCATTTAAAATTGTAAAAATAATGAACGAGAGAGAGAATAATGGCATACTTATAAAAGCCCATAGAGTCCATAGTATACGTCCATAATAATTTTGTTACCTTACAAGTTTTGAGCACACGATTTTATGTTTCTAGAATAATGTAATTTATTTCAGGTTCTTACAGCACTCTGGAGTATATCCTGATTATACTGCAGAACCATCAAAACTTGCTGCAGGGCGGCCAAATGTTAAGAATGTCACATTACTGCTTAGTGAATGGTGGGGATCAGGCATAGTCCACGCAAAAGTTTGGATATCAAATCACCGAGATATTTATATCGGGTCTGCTAACAATGACTGGAAATCTCTTACTCAGGTACCATTAAACAGGCAGTTTAAACCTACAGAAAGCTTAATTTTGATTTTCTTCTGAAACCCAACTCATTGAGCAAAGTGATATACCATTTCATTAAGTGTTGCAATTGGACATATATTAATAGAAACAGACCAAGCATTTTTTTTTTTGAATATTCAAAAGCAGTTTAGACCAATAGAAAGAAGGCATAATTATAATTCGGATAATTCTTCAGAACTCACTATGAACAAACATGGGGGACAAGGACTATCCCTATTTTAATGTACATTCCTGAATCCTGAGATAGTTCGTTTGTACTAGCTCAATTATTTAGATAGACGCGAACAATGAATTGTTTCCATAGTGAACCAAAGAAAGCAATGCATGACCTTGATGTTGGTTTGGTTTTATATTGTAGCAAACAAAACATAATTAGATGGACACACATGTTAGCTATTCATCCTTTCTGTTTCAGGAGACTTCAGCATGGCAAATGTAAATGCAGATTCACTCGATTCTTATTTGACAAAATTGATTAAATGTTCCCAATTGATTTAGGCATTATTTTTGTAGGTAAAGGAAGTCGGAATATATCTTGCTGGTTGTCCAGGAATAGCTAAAAAGGTCGAGATCTACTATGACAACTTGTGGAAGCTTGCTTTCCTTAATGTTTCTGCTTACACAAGGACAATATGGGATCCGCAGTGGCAGATAACCAGAAAGGTTCCTTGTTGGTCTCATTTTATTCATCCGAAAGAAAGGTGCAGGTAGGGCACGTGGTTATTTCAGAATGCAATCAGTGCTTGTGCTGATTAATGTTTTGTATCAAAATTTGGCATTTACACTATTTGAGTGTTGGATTGGTGCAATATTTTTAGCAACTTACGTACCCAAGTAGCAGTTTTTGCGTGAATTCATGGCACGTAAATTTACTTAGCATAGCTTGATGTGTCAAGAAATTCATGATAGTGCTGGCTCAAGGAGATAGAGTAACATCTATGCCTAGTGGATGCACCATCATCAAGTTCAACATGTAATTAGTGGTGTAAACATGATACAACAAACCCAATTTTGTGGGAATCAAGTTAATGGTGACTGATGTAACTCTTTAGGTTTAAGTTTCAATAATCATGCATGCCATTTAGCATGCATATCTTACAACATAAAGCCCATTTATATTATCACGTATTCTGCAACACTTAATGTTCCTATGGTATTTATTATGACTTGAACTTTTCTATTCATTTTCTCTTGTTGGTGCAAGTAAAGCATTAAAGGGAAATCTTGCAGCTTTTACCTCATTGTTAACATTATGGAGTTGTGCCATGACAGATCACCTCTCCGTTCTTATGTGGAGGTTCCCAATGTAGCAGGCTACCCAGAACTGTCAGATCCTTATATGTTTCAAATGCCAATTCAAACTCCGGGACACAACGATCCAACTTTGCAGCCTCAGTCCAACTATCTATCATTTGCCCCACCAGAGGTCAGTGTTGATTGCCATATATTTTGTCAAGTTTGTGCATTTTGTATATTGGTCGGCTGGTTTATGGATAGTTATCAAACCAAGAATCGAAATCTAAATTTGAAAATCGTGAATGGAGTCGAATAATGTTAAGCAATTCATAGACACGAAAGAAAACAAAATAAATTGCTTTGGACTCATTTTACATGATCATTTTATGAAAGTACGTGATTGTGTTACCCTCTATCGTAACCATATGATTCATCCTAACTACCACGCCCAATCTACGAGAGACATGTCCAAACTACCTTAATTTATGTTCTTTTATCTTATATTCTATCGGTGCTACGGCTACCACTACCATTTTGCTAAAGTTTTCGTTTCTAATTCTATCTCACAAACTTTTACCACACATCAATGTCAACATTCTCATTTCAGCTACATTGATCTTACTCGCGTGTTGCTTCTTAGTAGCCCAACGCTCCGTGCTGTATAACATGACTGAGCTTATAGTAGTACCAAATATGACCAAAGTTAATTATACAAGTTTTAAGACTTCTCAGATCCTGCAGAAAGTCTCCTTTTTCGGAAGATGTTTTACAATTCAAATTAGCGTGTTCTTGCTTCCTATCTAACAGGCTTTTTATGGAAGTAGTTTTTTTTTATCAGCCTTTTTATGGAAGCAGTTAGTGTTTATCTTGTATCCCAAGCCTTTTTTCGATAGCAGTACTGAAATTTTGACAAATGATGTCTTGTGTGTTCAGCTTTTATACTTCATTGCCCTTGATATAATTTCTCGACTGCAGCTGTTATTTGGCAAGTACCAGGCAGATGAACAGGCATGGGTTGACACAATTAAGTCTGTAGGAGTTGGAGCAACTGTTAGGATTAATACTATGGATTGGCTTGGTCAATCTCAATACATGACACAAACAGTGTATTGGTCATCCCTTTCCTCCACAATATCGGAGGTGAGCTGGAAACTTTGATTTCTTCAAATTATTTATTACGTTGTCTCTTGTACATGCTTTGCCATGTGCAACCTGCTATGACCATTATGCATGTAATTTCTCAATCATGACACAAACAGTTACTATTTCTATTTCCCATGAGGCATGTGCTCATTGTCTACTGTAGTAATTGGCTATAGATTTTGTGTGAGGTTACTCTGTAAGCAGTAAACAAGCTGTAAGGCCTCTATGAGAGGCTATAACAGCAGTTTACTGAAGCTCAGGTATGTTTTCAACGGAGTATAGATCTGCTCATCCTGACATGGGAGCGCTCTGAAAACAAGTGGCATACTGGACGTGAAACGTTCCTATACTTTGACGTCGGCTCCAAACCCAGGGTATTTACTTGGAAGTATTTGATGTAATGAAGTGTAAACATAAGAACTCTGATTTCTTTTGCAACTTGTCATAATATTCTAACACTTCCAGGATTCTTTCCCATCTCTCATGTGCTTTCATTATGCAATTTTGTGCTAATGTGTTTGTACCTAAAATTCTAAAACATTTTTGGGAATTTCCTGTTGCACGGTTTGGGTAGAAATGAAATTTACTCCCAAAAGTTAGCTTTTGCGATGGGGGTGTACTCATGCTTATATACTTCATATGACATATGAATTTGGTATGTCATCTGGTACTTCTCTTCACATTTCCCGTTCAGTTGATTATGTCTATCAGTTAACTAGGATCCTTGACCTTGTGTGACTAATCTCTCGAGCAAAGAGGTTGTTGGTCATCATTTGATAGAATGGGTAGTGTCATGATTTCAGGTAGAAGTTCTTTTTGTACTAATCAATCGAAGCACTATTTGTAATGCCTGTGCATTAGCTATACAAATTATTATGTGCCTATTGAGTTCTGTGATTGAGTAAAATGACCTTTGAATTCTCGATGTTTCTGTATCTTCTCTATTTATGCAGCCATTTGAAACTTTTTGAGTTTTGATGTCTAATCAAGTTTCTTGAATACTAGGTTCTCTTTTCCAAGCACGCAACGGTCAAGATACTAGTAGCACATTGGACACATTTTATCAACGGCACTGATCAGTACCTCAAGTCTCTTCTCTACTCCAATGCTCTATGCTCTTCTTCAAACTACAATAAGTGTTCCGGCCAAATTGAAATCAGGTACTATGTAGTTCCTGGATTCAACTCGACCGGACCTGCTATTCTAAACGGGACCCAAACAGGAAATATGTACCCAGGTTATACAAGGGTCAACCATGGAAAATACACGGTAAGTGATGTGCGGGCTCATATTGGGACTAGCAATCTTGTATGGGATTACTTTTATACAACAGCCGGTGTTAGCTTTGGGACGTATCACCCTGCCATTGTTTCGCAACTTCAAGAAGTTTTTGATGCTGATTGGAATTCTCCTTACACTGTTCCGGTTGAGCCGTTAGAGGACGTTCATGTCTCTTCAAGCTGATGACAAATTGAACTGCTTGGAATGTCTAGCTGTTTAGCCTGTTTTCACTAAGATGGCTTCTAGGAAAGATTTGAGCTTCTGCTTTTAAGTGCATTGTTCTTTAGCCTGGAAATCAGGCTTGTCTGGGCTCCAGATGGAAAAATAAGATTTGACTCTCTATATTATCCAATAATGAGAGAAAAATTAATTCAACTGTAAATAATCTTATAGCAAATTCTCTCTCTCTCTCTCTCTCTCTCTCTCTCTCTCTCTCTCACACACACACACACACACACACACACACACACACACACACACACACACAAAATATGCTTGAAGGGAATGAACTCATTTTCTTTTGGGTTTGCACTTTGCAGATTACTTTTACTTTCTGTTAGTAAATTCCTTCTCAAATTTCAAACTCATTATCTAAAAGCAAGAGTAAGGAATACATGCAAACTCGTTTAAACAAAAGCTTACCTTTTTGTTACAAGACTTCTCTTTTCAGTTTTCCAACTAAAAGAAATAGTAGCTAATAACCAACTGCATTTCTTTACACCCAAGATTTGGTCTATTGCTTTGAATGCAATCCTTTTTCTATGTTCACGATTGTCTTAAGTCTATTTTGTACTTACTCTTTTACAATTGGGAGGCTCTAGTGTCGAACATGCGACACTTGATTTGGAGGTAAATTTTTTGGACGTCTTAACATGAACAATAATAATATATGGTGACTATATTTTGAATCCAATGTGATTTGTCTGTAATGCATTGGTGAAATAGAGCCATATGTCATGCGTTTTACCAATTTAGGAATTATAACTCACATGACTTCGGTCACTAAATGTGATCACCGTAATATTTTCGCTTGAACAAATCACCTATCAATGCTTAATGAAGTTCATTTTATAATATTCAGCTATCACCTCAGCTTGTGGGCTCACCCTAGCATTGACAACGTTACTAGCTGTTGAGACGACTCCTACCCAACTAACACCAAAACCTCCAATTGCCTATGGGCCTACCCACCTTTGACCACCGTCTATCGTGTCCTACATCTTCACCGGTCATCACTGCCACCGCCATGCATGGCCATCAAATGCCTTCACATAAAAAAAGATCATGTACCATTTGGTATCAAGAGAGCAGTTTTTAAACTTTCAATTTATTACAAGTCATGCATAGGCCCAAATATATATAGTTGTTTTTTAACTGGGGCTAGTACTAGTACATAACTAGTACTCCCTTCGTCCCTTTTTAAGTGTGTTATCTGAGAATTCCAACTATTTTTCTCTCACATCAACTTTTACAACTACTTTTCATTACTTACCCTTATCAAGATAATAATACCCCCTAACTTTTTAAAAATGAATCTACTTTTAAGGGCAAAATATGAAATGTACCCACTAACTTTTCAAAACACACATTTATTAAGGGACAACCCAAGATAAAAATGTACACGCTATAAAAGGGACGGAGGGAGTATGTCATATGGTTTTCTACAAATTGGGTCAAAATTGATATTACAAGGAAATCAGTGGTGAAGATGCAAAGACTAAAAAATTCGTTCTACAACTGCGATGCCCGTTTTACGAGAGAGGGAAGAGAACAGTGGAAGAGCCGCAACAAGGAGAGAGAGAGAGAGAGAGACAGAGAGAGAGAGAATGCAGAGGTTGAAGGCCCTCTTACCAGTGAGGCGTTCATTGCATAGACATAGCTTTCTCTCTCTTCACCAACATGGATTTTCTGCTCAACCCAACTACGCCTACTACGATGATATTCAAGAGCAGGCCAGTTTCATTCAAATCTCTCTCTCTCTCTCTCTCTCATAGTAATTTGAGCTTCGATGAAACCCTTATCGTATTTTATCTGAAAGTCAATTTCTTTGTCTATAATTTCAGGTTTTGGTGGAGGGAAGAGCAAAATCAAGAGCTGCCATACTCAATAGACCATCTTCACTCAATGCACTTACTACTTCTATGGTTCGTTTTGTTTCATTTACTATTATAAGGTCTCATTTAGGTAGTCTTTGGTTCAGTGGAATGATTTTGAGGAGGAATGAAATGGTTATGGTCTCTCAATTGTTTTTGATAACTCGGTGTGTGTGAACCAGCTTACGCACATGATCAAGGCCACTGAGGCAAATCCCCGTCTACACGGCCCCCCATAAGAGTTGATAGTTTCGAAACTAAGACAGGAGAGAGCAAATTCTAAGTCAGAGACCTTAACCACCAGGCCAACACCTTGGGGTTACGGGCTCCAATTGATGTACCTTCTATCCCTTTCAAGTGAAGCAAATGTCAAAATGAGCATTACAAGTGCATAACCATTGTATTCCAGCGTCACTTCAATGAACCAAACACTGCCTTAGGGTTTCTGACGTAGATTGTTATGAGTATATGATAGCCAGTAAAAAAACGATTTGATACTAATTTTGCAACTTCAGGCAGCTCGGTTAAAAAGACTCTATGAATCATGGGAGGAAAACCCGGATATTGGGTTTGTAATGATGAAGGTAACTCCTTGTTTTCAGAGTCAGTTTTTGTATCTCATTGAATTTTTACTTTCTTGGGAATATAAGCTACAATATTCATTATTTGCAGGGCAAAGGCAGGGCCTTTTGCTCCGGCGCAGATGTTGTTACACTTAACAATTTGGTCAATGAAGGTGGGCTCCTTTTCATACTATGATTGTTTGTTTTGGATTCAGCACTCTGAACTTTTTGTTAAAGTTTAAAGGTATCATGAACTTGAAAATGACTAATTTAGGTACTCTTTTAGTTGGATATTTAAGTGTGACTAGTATTACTAAAAATCAAGGACATATCTATTATCACATCGATTATAGAGGTTTTAAACCGATGAATCCCACGAGGGAATTGTGGGAGATGGTGATTCATCTGCTAGGAATGGCAAAAACATTGTCAGAAAATCACTGAGGACATTTTATGCTTGGTAGGTCAACGATGGATGCAGTTTATTTACTAAGAAAAATTACATAAAATTGTAGAGACACAAAGGAAGATATTCACATGATTTTTAATTTTTATTGACTTAGAAGAAAACTTATGATAGGGTGCTTAGAGATAAAACATAGTGGGTATTAAAGAGAAAAGAGTGACAGAGGGACATTATTGATGTGATGAAAGGTATGTATAATAGGACGGTAGCTACAATTAGACAACCTGCAGTATTTAAAATTGAATCCCAGACACTGTAGGATTCAACGGTTTACACCAAGGGTTAGCATTGAGTGCTTATCTTTGTTGCTGTTGTCATGGATGAGTTGACTAAGCATATTTAGGATGATGTTCCATGGTCTATGTTTGTGAATGATCTTTTTTCGTGGGTAAACTAAAGGAGTAGTTATTAGTTAATGCTAGAGTAGAAACCGGGATAGGAGATTAGAAATATTGGATCTAAGGGGTTAGATTAAGCAAGAATAAAACCGAATTTATGGAATGGAAATTATTGCCTATAGAAGTAGGAAAAATAAAAAACGAAAGATCTGAGGATTGAAAACTGAGGATACCAAAAAGTATACAGTGACGTCACCTACAGAGTTAAAGTAGGCTGGCTCAAGTGGAGGCATACTTTTTTGGCAAATCAGTTGAGCTCGCTCTCACGGCCTGCACCGAAACAGTGCTTTACCCCTAGATGTTCAGTCAACTGCTGCGCCTCAACGCATTTCGGGGAGAACCAGCTAGCTCTGGATTCGAGTGGCATTTCACCCCTAACCATAAATCATCCGCTGAGAAGATCAGGTGCATACCTAAACATTTCAAGAGAAATATAGCAGTTGGCATGAATATGTTAAAACGAGTGTAGTAGTGTAGTACATCTAGAAGAGAGAATAAGGAATGAAACATACATAAACTAGTATGAGTAGCACCAATCGAAATAGATGAGAGAAAATAGATTGAAGTTTTCTGGTCTCCTACAACAAGGGCCAGGAGAGGATTAGACTATTCTTAATAAGGTTGGTTGGGCTGGGGAAGACCTAAACTGACGGAGATGTTGGCGTATTTTTCCCAAATTTGAGGGAGCATATGTAGTCCTTACAGGGGGAAACGACCAAAAAAGAAACCAGCGAACTGATTCCAATTGGTTGGAGGATTGTATTAATTTGGTTTTGTTTTATCGCAAAGGTGCTATTATGTGAGCCTGGTGGCAAAGTGGAATTGAGTAGAAGCATATATCATCTTAAGGTCCTGTTTGATTGCTGGATATGCTTTTCTGCTATTAGGATGATAAGTATTAGTAGGCGATCGCAATCGAAAGGCACATTTTTGTTTTTATTAAGTAGTTGCAGCAGGGTTGTAGAATGGCTTAGGGTTGACAATTCATTCTTTTCTGAGCTTACCATGAGGTGCCCCTGTTAGAGAATCAGTCTTACCATCATTGTTACTTTTATTTGTAGCTAGCATCAAATATTCAATTGTGTTGGCTCTTATGGGACTCTGATCATAGTGTTCCTATTATTGTGACTATGTGCAGGGAAGGTTGAAGAGTGCAAAACTTTTTTCCGGACATTGTATAATTTCGTGTACCTTTTAGGAACATATCTGAAGCCACATGTGAGTAAACTTTCTCAAGTTTTCTATAATAGTGTATGAGACTAGATTAAAACCTTGGTCGATGAAGTTGGCTTTTCTTGAAGCGAAATTTTTGGCGATATTAACCAGTGGCCCGGAGACCCCTAGGAAGCTGGCAAATTTCTTTAACCTGTGACCAGCTTGTAGAACCGTTTTATCTAATTGTCTCCCTACGGGATTGCCAGAGTTTCAAGTCCTGCATTTTACTTTCTTGTTACAACTTACAGCTTTCATATCTTTAAAAGAAGTGATTAAGATATTGATGTTGCAAAATATCTTCAAAATTATGTCACTCTTCTGTTTGTTGGTAAAAATCGCCTAAAACCTTCAAATTACACTTAGCCATAATTATTGAATTTGGTTATTAGAAGCTCATACATTATGCTTGTGAAGGTTGTGAAGTGCTGACATCACGACAGTACCTTGAAGCCCGAAGATATTTCTCTTCTTCTTTATATAATGAATCATTAGATACTAGAACGAAAGTACGAAACCGACTGTATGACTTTGTTGTGAGGACTAATGGCACACCTTGTTTGTTGGAATCAGCTGAGTTGCAGTGCAAACGAATTTGAGTAGGAACTTAAGGAATTAGTACTCGCAAGGTACATGAACCAAATTTCCATGCCAGTTAGGTTTCTTAAATTTCATGTTGCGGGAGCTACGCCGATGGAGAACAAGCACGCAACAGTAACATGCTTTAGGAGTTCTAGTGTAGTGTTTTGGTTATTTAAACGTTTACACTTTAGGAGAGCCCATGTTACACGGACTCGGGTACAAGCGTCGGATGTTGATATGCGTCCAGGTGTCGGTTTCATCTGATTTATATCTCAAGGACACCGGGACACGCCAAATATTCATTTTCTTTACTACAGTTCTTTCATTTTCTAAGAGTTTTGATGATTTCAAGGTGCCTTGGCAATTTATGCATAATATAGGAGTTTTGTGGATAGTAAATTTGAATTGCAATATATGCTTGCTAGATGAATGTCCAACTAAACATGTTGGACCCAGATCCCACACCCTTACCGGGGTGTCGAATATCCGACACGGGTACTTTACCCATTTTGAAGGTTCCATGTAACATAGAGGAGAGCTTATTTTGTCCTAATTAGGCCTTCCAGGCTTAGGATTCTCTGCTTTGAGCCCACCACTGCCCTCACAGATTTGTCCTTGGGTGCGCTCATACATACCATAGAGCGCCACAGAGGAATATGGGACACTTTTATAAACCAGGTTTAGAAGCCTCGACCAGATGATGCGGAACTCTACCCATCTTTCAACTGCTCCAAAGCAAATATACTAGGGTCCTCTACCCTCGTAGAGCAGACCATAAAAAGCTTTCTTTTTTAAAGAGTGACCATTAAACTCTTTTATTGATTAGGGTGCAGATTTTTATCAATCCGTTTGCATTAACATGCTTCTCTCTCCTTAACTTAAGCAAACAAGGGTTGTTTAATAGTCACTGTGAGTCGTTTGTTAGATGAATGAAATATGAAAACAAGGCTTGACATTCTTTATCCTAATTTTGTTGCACAGTTCTATTTTAGTATTTGGTAGAATGAGCTCTGAACTCTTACAAGGGAAAAGGTTTGCATGCTAGAAAGATGCTTTCTAACGTACTACCACAGGTTGAGCTCTTGCCTCTTAGTAATTAACAGTTTGGGATTTGGAGCAAGATTCTGCAAAAGTATGTGAGAGTATGTTGAATTCAGTTACTGCAATAATTGACTTAGAGCATAATGGTAACTCTTGTAACAGATCTTGACGTTGTACTGAAATGGAAGAAGTTAAAGTATTGGATTGTGGTATGATATGAATCCTCTGACCTACAATCAAGGAATAGGTGAATAAATCAAAGCATCGATAGCTAACGGTGCTTTGAGATGACAGTTGTCTGAACTGTGAAGTGGATCTCCAAGGTTCCTATGAGTGTAATTGCCTCCGTAACATTGTGAGCAGCCAATAGAAATGCAATTGGGTTTGGTCCCACTAAGTGGGGGGGTTTTGTGTCTTTTGTGATTTCACCTGCATATATGTTGTTCACATCTCCTCTGTCTCTATAGTGAACAGGTGGTTTGGGCACGCTGCCAGTTTTGATCAACTTCCAATTTCAAACTGGTGGATCAATGTGCTCGAGTGTTGTACCTGATCAAGAGTTATACCCCTATGAACTGGAAATTATAAGGGAAATAGATGGAGTGGTGGCAAGATATCAGTGATCTTTCGTATAGTTTGACTCTCTTACTAAACCATGCCAGGTTATGGGTAGATGAAATTCAAATCCGTGAAGTGTTCCTTCTTGTATGTAAAATAGTGCATTGAGCCTGTAAGGGCCAATTAGAAATATTCTTTTTTCTTCTTCTTTTTTTTTTTTTCTGGTTTTTGTATCCCCAAAATTTGTATCTGTATAGTTCTTTTACCACTTGAAGATTTTATTTTCACACAATTACATGCATAGAGTAAAACTTTTTTATCTCCAATGCATTCCTCGGTTATTTTTTCTTTGTCCTTTCTACAGGTGGCTATCTTGGACGGTATCACAATGGGAGGTGGGGCGGGTATTTCGCTTCCTGGAATGTTCCGTGTGGTGACTGATAAAACTGTATGTGAATGCTTCACAAACTACCAGATTCTATTGGTTGCGAAGTATTGTTGATTTAATATCTACTTGATGAACAAAATTTGATGACACAAGGATTAAGCATGCAAAAATTAGAAATGAAAGTAATTCCTCAACTTGCATTCTTGTCATGTACTCATCATGGCAAACAGATTGTTAGTTCACCTCACATAGCTTGTCTATCATTTCTAGTGTATTGAATTTTCGTTGAAGATTTAGTTGTAACAATAAACTCAACTCAACATCTTAACCTTTTAATTCGGATGATTCAAATGAGTTCTGTTCGTGATTTTGATTCCATCTGAACAACATACTTCATGTCGTTTCCAAACTGTTTTAACTCTTCCTTTCAACTTAAGTTCTTTGCTTTTGGTAGTGCTCCCTCTTTTCCTTCATATTGTTGCCACTTCTATTGCCTAATGTTTATCTTTTGACTTTTGATTTTCTCATCTCACGTGTTAACATCCATAATTCGGCCAGATTCATTTACAAGCCTGTTAATCCTTAGTTTCTTACCCGTCTCACGTGGGTGTCATGTAACTTGTATTCCTTTCAACTTGAAAGGATATAACGACAAAAGTGCTCTTGTAGTTATGACTATGACGCAGTACTTCAACTCTCTATGAACGACATCATCTCCAACCTCTTCCACTCTAATAGTAAAGGAATCTAGGTCCCAAGTGATTCTTTCTTTCGTTTCTGTCACCGAATTAGGTTAAGCCCTCTTCTTCATTATAGATCTTCTCTACAAACTCCTAAAACATCAACACTTAAAGTATAGGTGTGGAAAACAATTGAGTAGTTTTACTCAATTATTTAGCCAAGAAAATTATTCAGTCAATTGTATTCTCATTTTCCACATCAAAGTCCCACTCCTATATGGAAATGCTTGGATACTGTAATGAGACTTGTAAACCTTCTTGTTAAAGTATCGAACTCAAAACCAATAGGCAATGAGTAGAGAGGTTGCCTTGGCTCGCATACTCGCTCTAGCTCTCCCCTGCACTTATGATCCCTGAGAGGTAAACAATGGATCCATAATATAGTAATCATAATGAAACAAGGTGCAATTAAGGCACAAAAAGTAGGACAGTCAATCAAGAGAGTCTTGTTCAAAAGCCTTAAAAAAATCTAACTTTGATACCATGTTAAAACATCCAACTCAAAACCAATTGTCAACTGGCAGTGTGTGGAGAAGCCGCCCTAGCTTAACTAATGTGTTCGAAGCTCTAACACTTCGGAAAAAATAGCCTCATCAATAACACAAATGGATAAGAAGAAAATGAAAAAATTGGAGCATAAGTGGTGTTCCAAATCCACAAAGGAGTCCATTTAAATGCTTAGCATTGAACTGCTTCTGTGTGCAATTTGAACTCTGGTTTACTCATAATGTCCATCTTATAAAAGAAATGCAAATTTACAATTGAATCGCAGGTCTTTGCAGCTCCAGAGGCCCAAATGGGTTTCCATCCTGATGCAGGGGCCTCCTACTATCTCTCTCGTCTACCTGGTTATTTAGGTAATGTCTAATTTAAACAGGTTGCTATTTACTTTTTTCCGAAGCATAGTTAAGTTCTTTGGAACATTGCACCAGGATTCTTTCCTACATGCTTCAAGTAATAAACAGATAGAATGCTTACCACTTCTCCCTGTAAATTAAAGTGAGATACCAAGGGAAAACCCAACAGTAAAATTGAGTCGCAGGGGCATACCATTAGCCAATCCAGACAGCAAAAAACTATACCAGGGTACTCTCCATGGGAGGGATGCTCAACGTCCAAAAGACACCTACCTACCAGACCTAGCACACTTAAGGATTTTAGTAGAGATATTCCAAGCATTAAACAGATTCCATTATCTACACTGTAATCCACTAATCCCAAGAATGCACACGGTCCCTCCTTCCCAAGGGTTAGGAATACTTTGAGAGATCGGCAGCCTTGTTGTCGAAGATTGATAGACCTGCAATAGGCAGTGGCAGAGGCAAATCCTTATTTCTTCAGGTGTTGAAAAGCCCAGCTCTGTCCATTTGGCTGAGAATTGGGAAGTTTGGTTATACGAAATCTCTCCAAAACCCCATACAGAATAAGCACACTCAAAAAATAAGTGATCCTGAGATTCAGCCGCATTCTTGCACAAATCAAATTCAGGGTCAACTTTCATTGATCAATTTCACTTTTGCTATTTATAAATGCACTCTTGATCATGTGATACCCATTTCCGTTTTTACATATATCTAAGTATTTGGTCTAGATCACCTTTTGCTTATGTTCCATGTCCGCCGTTGGCATGTCTATGTCCTTTGCTCTTGTTGATGTTACTATAATTTTAGCACTGTCATGTTGGTCAACCGTGGTCCTGTACTGTCATAATAAAGAAAAGGTGATGTTCTGAAGAGAAGATAGAAGAGTTGTATTAGAGTAATTACTGACCGAAGCCAACCAGTCTAGAAATCCTAGCAGAGATTGCTGGAATTCCACTTTTAAGTTAGACAAATAGAAGATGAGGGTTTCTCAGCATTTTGGTGACTTTATACGCAGATTTGGAATGTATTTTCAATGATGGATGGTTTTTCTATTCTTTTTTTTTTTGGGACCTGCAGGTCTGAAGTTCCCTTAGTGTCCCTGGTGTCAGTTGTTCGAGTCATGGAAACAGCCTCTCCAAAGGGGAGGGTGGGGGGGTTTGTATCTTGACCCTTACCCGACCTGACCCCACTCTACGGTTGATTGCCCTTTTTGTAGCTATGACAACAGTGATGCGGCCTTTTTGGATGAGAGGATGATTAGAACCCTTGATTGTGTTATGCTTATCGCTGCCCCATGATTATCGATCCTTGGGTTCCCAAGCATGTTGGGAAAGTTGATTCGCCTGTTTGTCTTTCATGGTGGTTTGCCTTATTTACCATCTATTTTATTTTGGTTTATTAGGGATAAGCTTGTGCTTTGAAATGAAGAAGCAGACGAAAAATGGCCCCCTACATCTTTTTGGGATCATAAAGATTTACTTTAGAGCAAATTCTTCATTTACAAATGTAGGAATTTGTTCAAGAAGTTTAATTCCCTTTTCATTTCTATTGTGTCCCTTTACAGGTGAATACTTGGCTCTAACAGGAGAAAAGCTTAACGGAGTTGAAATGATTGCTTGTGGCCTTGCTACACATTATTCACTGAATGCAGTTTGTTCTCAATCCCTATCTCTTTAGAAACTGTAGTCATTTAGGAGTATTTCTTTTGTTTAGTGGCTTTAAGTAACTCAGAATTCCTAACAGAGAGTTTCTTGGGTTGAAGAACGCCTCGGTAAATTGATCACAGATGATCCTTCTGTCATAGAGGATTCTCTTGCACAATATGGTGACCTCGTCTACCCAGAAAAGAGGAGCATTCTACACAAGTAATGTTCTACCAATTTTTTTTCTTGCTTCTTTCATCTGTTGCTGAGTACAGTATCTTCTATTAACTCTACCATGAAACCTTTAAAGACGTAATTGTGACAGATTGCATTTTGAATCAACAGCTGCAATGTACTTGATATGTCCACACTGTAGTTTTCTTTTTTATTTTATTACATGATGCATACAATTCCTGATACATTTCCATTAAAATGGGGACCCTTTGTGCAAGGAATTATCGAGGCAAAGAACTTAAATAATAGGTAATAAGGATTTTCTCCCTATAGAACAACGACATCTAGCATTTTAATAAACCTTTAGGTTTAACGACATGCTTATATGGTTTGTGGTGGAAACAAGTGGCCTGTTTATCTCCCACTGGTAATAGAGGTATGTATGTTGTCTGTTCCGTAAGATTTTGTTAATAGCAATGTATGATAGTTGTGTAGACCAGTTTTACATGGACTCTTAACTGTATGCTAGTGGTAATCGAAAGCATCCAACTAAAAATCAAATGACAATGAGTGGATAGGCTGCCCAGACACATGCACTTGTTTGGAGGTGATAACTACCCAATGTGGGACACGCTCTAAAATACTTGGAGGTGGGGCAAGCTCTAATACTATGAGCCTGAGCGGCTACTCTACTCATTGCCAATTGGTTTCGAGTTGGAACCTTTAGTAGCAATAATTAACCTTGTAGTAATTATGATATGTAAGTAGTGCAGACCAGTTTTACATGGACTCTTCTACTTTCTTCATGGTACCCATGTGTGACGGATATAATACGTAAGGGCATGGTATATGCATATGACACCTGTATTCATTTTAGAACTCTTGGATCCCCTAATTTTTGGGATAGTTGAAGAAAAAGAAGCTCAAATTAGATAGATAAGATTTCAAGGACATTAAGGAAATATTTATGGCATTGTCTTAGCTTATAAACAATTCAAATTAAGTGTTTATAATGTGTTCCCATACCCATACTCAAATTTTGGACACATCCTGATATCCTAAGAAGTACGAATGATGATGCTTGGCCACGCATTGATTTCCATGATCGAGTCCATGTAACATACGAGCAGCCAAACAATTTGGAAATTTTCGTTCATGACACTGCCATATCTCAAAGGAACTGCCAGAACCTGTGTGGCATAATACTATCATCTTAATGCTAGAAGCAAGGTTCACAAATTTAAGCTTTAAATTATAATTTAACCTGATATTATGGATAAGTAGTTTTGCAGGTTAGTGTGGGAAGATAAATCCATTCCACGATCACATTTCAAAGCTTCCATTTGCTTGTGTAACTGTTTCCTGCTGCTCGTGTCAGCATTTAATATTGATTAAATATTTTTGGTACTGATTCATTCTGTTCTTATATCTCTGAACTCATCTTTATACCCTGACATATGGGAAAGGCCCACTTCTCATTCTTCTCAATATCCTTTTATCGGTATCTATCCTCCAGGCTTAATTTTTGTTTTTTGTTTTTTCTTTCATGGCTCAGGATTGAAACAATCGATAAATGTTTCAGCAAAGATACCGTTGAAGAAATTATTAATGCTTTGGTAAGTTTGAATATTTTTTTTTCCTGTCCTTTTCGTTTTCATTGGGAAACATAGGACTTGTAATCTACACCTGTTGGAAATTCCTTAATCTTGCCAGATAAAAGCGTGAAGCTTCTTAACTCGTATGATTTATATCCCTTTCCAGTACAAACATTCATGTACTTGCACGCACACATTGGCCATGCAATGGTAGTTATGTCCATGAAAATTTATTTTGAACTCTTTTTTTTGTCTTTCATTAATTTTGGGAATATAACAGTAATATTTTGTTCATGTACATTGTTGGTTCCCATGAAAACCTTGCATATTTTTTTGAGGATCCTGATTGAGCTGGATTATATTCTCTTTTCATTGTCTTAGGAAACTGAGGTGGCAGAGTCTTACGATGAATGGTGTACGACAGCCATGAGTAAACTAAAAGAGGCCTCCCCATTGAGCTTGAAAGTCACTTTACAATCTGTGAGTTTCAGCTCATCTTTACATTTGCTTAGAACATTCCTTGATTGCTTCTAGACCTAATAAGTGATTTACATTTACTCTTTCGCATTTAGATAAGAGAAGGTAGGTTTCAATCCCTCGACCAGTGTCTTGTTCGTGAGTATCGCGTATCCCTTAATTGGATAACCAAACAGGTCTCCAACGATTTTAGTGAGGTATGGGCATTTTTGATATCTTAGTTAGGTAATCTTGTTTGACATTGCCGTCTTACATGTATGCCTTTTTTCATTACTTGTATAGGGAGTTCGGGCACGACTGGTGGACAAGGACTTTGCTCCTAAGGTACCCTCACAATTTTATTTTCAACGCTCGAAATTCAAATGTAATCTACATAATCTTTCAAAGTATGTTGTTGATTGGTTATTGGTCTTTATAATCTTAAATTTGCAGTGGGAGCCTTCAAGCTTAGGAGAAGTGACCAAGGACATGGTTGACTACTATTTTGCTCCCCTTGGTGAATTTGAACCTGAATTAGACTTGCCCACCGCATTGCGAGAACCTTCCGTGTGAAATTCCTGTTAGATTGGCTTCGATGGCCGTTTTGACTAAAGCTTTGTATGCTTTGCAGTATCATTTGAAATGTTCTATTTGTTGTAGAATCATCTTCATAATCATGACTGGCTTCAGTTCAATCCGAAGAAATCGATATTTTCTTTTTGTTGTTTGTTGGTGGCTAATGTTTCATTCCTTGTATTGAGTTTATGAATTAGTCATATACTATAATGCTCTTGAGCTGTTTTGTATCACAATGTGCTAATGACAACACTTCAATGGGGTTAAAATGAAAGAGAGTGGAGAAAGGAGGCTGTAGTTTTGTTATTTGTTGGAGCCCACTGTTTCTTCACTACTGTCACTTATACATCGAGGGTTGTGACATGCTATTGAAAGAAAGAAGGCACACTTCCAAGATGATACTTTTTTTTTCGTCATTCGTTATTCCTAATCTATTACATGGGGAGGGGGAATGAGACTCGATCCTGGAATACAGTGTGAGGCATCCAAGAACTCTACCGCATGAGCTAGCCACCACTTGCTAGATGATACTCTTTTGGTCTCATGTTTCAATCCTTTAAAGAATTTTTATTCTAATAATTTTTGTCTACATAATTGTGAGCTTTACTTCCTTCTTTACCTTTATTATTAGTAAGAAAGCTTGACTGCTAAATGAGCTTAGAAGCTGCTTTTTGACTTCTAACTTCCTAACCCGATTGGAAGCCAACCAGCGACCGGCTCTACGTATGATGAGTATGATGAGCAGATGGAACTTTGATGGTTTCGCTTCAAAATACTTTTGCTGACCTGATAGGATTTCATGAAAGCTGCAATGGTATCGTCTTTGATCCTATTACTGCTAGTCGAAGACGTCAGAGTAAATGCTCATGGACTTAATAGTTAATACTCCTTTGTTTCTTGAGTAATAAGGTTGTATGACATCATCTATCCCTCGCTGCTCTCGACAAGGAACTCACCATTCCACCGAAACCCCTTTGCCTAGTCGAGTCCCTCAAAGGGTCCGATAGTGAACTTTCTAGTCCCCGGCAGTCAGCACCTCAACATCTTCGCTCATTACCCAACGTCAAAGGACTTCCCTAACTCTGATCTGCAACGGAATCGACAAAACCCCGAAAAACTGAACACGATAATCGCCAGACCACCAACATCGTCACTGGCGAACCAGACAAAATCCCCATTGAAAGATGTTTATGGGTCAAAGTCTTGAACGAAAAAATCTTTTTTTCTGGTCGAAAGGCCATTGTTGCTAAATGGGTTGAGCCCTGAATCACATAATGCGCTGGTGTGAGAGGGCAAGCTGAAACTGTGTTTAGAAAATATTTCAAAATCGCTATGCGATGAATGAGAGCGGGAGCAGAGGCTGAGGATTGAGAGCAAGAGTGAAGGATCCAATTCAAGAATTATAAATTCGGCCTGGCTTGAAGCCCGGAGCCCCCTTCGACTTTAGCCCAGCTCTAGGCCCACCTTCTAGAGGTTTGAAGTCTGGCACTACCCAAGCCGGTCAAAACTAATTGAGACCTTTAAATTGATGTAAAAAAAAATATCACAAAATCATGCATGCCAATACTTTATTCTTATTCAAAAAGTAACACAACTTTCGCAAAAGACAGAGGCAAAGATGTTACTGCTCAAGCACACCCCAACATCACACATTCTCAAAGGGCCCATCCACTTTGTCGTGGATTCCATGAGAGGTGTCGGAGTGTCCCAGGGCACGCCGGGACTACTGAATACTTGGACCTATAAAAAAACACTTAACTGAAGTACAACAATTAAGCGAGAGAGCATACTCGATTGTTGTATGGTGGACAGGAAAATGAAACACTCCAGGAAAGAATGAGCCCATAATCTGGTAAAAGATAGACTTTTCCATTAATTACCTGATTTCTTCATCTGGAAAAGCATGTCATTCCCTACACCTTCCATTGGCCTTTTGCCACAAAATTAAAGACTCATTCACCCTTCCAAACAGTTTTGATCACAAGTACTACAAAAGCCAACAGTGCAAGTTCTTTACAATAAGAGAGCTAGACACGTATTTACTTACTACACATAAACATAGTTTCACCACATGTCAGATAAACAACTGGGGAATAGTTTGCTTCAACCAAGCTCGGTCTCAAACTTCATTGTGATGCCCATGCTGAAAAGTTCTTGAGCCAGTAGTTTTGCGCCATAGGGAACATTAACCCTGACAATCTCTTCAACGGACTCACAAAACCGGCAGTAGGGACCCCTAATCTTCCGACCACCTGGCACAGCACGTTGGATAACATTGGCAATATTGTTGCACTTCCTGCATATGTGCATTTGGGAGGAGTCACTGAGGGTGAAGAGCCGTTCATGCAGATTTGCTGCAGCACCATGGGCTATAAGACAGTCGCGTTCCATCTCACCAAATTTGATACCTCCAAAGCGCTTCCTATCTGCCACCGGCTGCCTCGTGAGGGGATGCACTGGGCCAGTGTTGCGGAACTTGACTTTGTCCTCAGACATATGGGTCAGACGCTGGTAGAAGGTGGGGCCCATAAACACAAGAGAGTGAATCATCTCACCAGTTCGGCCGTTGTATACCCTCTCACTTCCCCATCTTGAAAATCCAGCCCTGCCATGCATATGTATTAAGTAAGCCAACCAGTATGATCGAGAATACATACAAAACAAGGCACCCTGTGTTTCCATTTAATGTATGATTTTCGCAAGAACAAAATATCATCTAAGGTTCAACTTTGAAAAAGCAAGCTTCTTGGGTTTTTTCAAAAATATGGAAAGCATAACCAAACACCTTCTACACATCCGACATCTTGAAGCATGTAAACTCAAATTTCTTTTAGTATATAGGCTGCAATAAGTGAAAACAAAGCGGAATATTTCTCTGACGTGAAACGCAACTTGCAAGTAAACATGCATTTCATGAAGGTGTTGTCATTGTTACCTATGAAGCTGATCTGTTACGGCATCAACAGAAAGAGTAGAAAAAGGGGTGGCGTATTTTCGCAACCCACCACAGGCAATCCCCTTCCCCAAGGCAGCCTCAAGCAATTGACCAGGAGTCTGCCTTGAAGGAAAAGCATGAGGGTTTACAACAATATCTGGCACAATCCCTTGTATGGTGAAGGGAAAATTCTCTTGGGACTCCAAAAAACCCAGAACACCCTTCTGCCCATGCATGCTAGAGAACTTGTCTCCAAGACATGGCGTTCGAACCTGCAATAAAAAGGCAATAACTTAGATGAAACAGAAATACAACAGTAAAAGCATATCATAGAAAGAACAGACAAGAACTAACTCCGCACAAATCTTAAACTTGATGGGAACACATAATATTTCCTTGCTCTAACTTTGTCTGAATCCTAAACTAGAGTGTTCAATGTCATTTCTCATTCCATTAACATATGTACAGTTTCATGAAATATGTGATGTCAAATTTCACTTGACATTATAGGTGAAATTACCTGTCTCAAAGATACCACAGCGAAATTTTTTCCTTCGTCATTGGCAGATAAGACTACTTTCTGAACCATACCCCTTTCCGTGTGCTTCAATTTTATACTGTGATCAGCCCCTGATTCTGCACACCTTCCTACGACGATATCTCCATTTTGCAGGTTTGCGCCAATGAAAGGAAAGCCATCGTCATCAAGGCTGTCAACACGTCCAATTTTGCTCTGGACCTTCCCAAAATTCACCGAATCCTCAAACTTGGGCTTTTTCCCCACTGCCTCCTTGTTGTCGACGTCAGCTTTGTAACTTCTTATGTGCTCTGAACGGAACATCCCACGCTCCAATGAAGCCCGATTCATTACCAAGGAATCCTCTTGGTTGTACCCCAAGTGTACATTTACTGCCACAATGGCACATTGGCCATTGAAATACTCAGGCCTTGGAACTATTCCATTGTGCCCTAGGGGATATCCTGGTTTTCCAAGACAATCAGAAACCATGGTACGGAAAAGAGGCCTTTGTGGGTAATACAGCTGATGGGTATTGGTGTCCACTCTGATATTTGGATTTGTAGTGTTATACCCCATAGCTTGTTGGGAATGCTTCTCTGATTGGTAAAGGACCCTCCTTGCGTGGTCATGATTTGCAAAGGGAATGATTGCAGCGCTAAGCCCTAATAGAAATGACATGTCAAGTTCACAATGGGTGTACTTGACAGGTGCCTTGGCCTCATTTTCCATAAAGAGGTACTTGATTCCCCAAGCAGTTCTACAGTCTTCTTCTTCCTCAGGACCAATAAATTCGATTATTCCCTTGTCCAGAAGAGACTGAAAGCTGTAATCTCCCCCCTTCGAAGCTTTAATCTTACCCAAGTTCTCAACCACCAGAAGAGGACGCAAAATCCTTCCCGCATCAGAAAATATGCGCACTTCTCTGTGCTGCTCATCTCTTTTGATCTCAACCTACAAGAGAAACGATTAGGGTAGAGAGAGCAATGAACACAAACATCAATCAGCCTGCTTTTGAACCCAAGTGGAATAACATTCTTTCGCTAACATGTCACTATACAAGTAATTCAAACACATTTCCTTGATTACTATAAAAGACAACATTGTGAGCATGGACACTCCACTAATGAGTGTAGATAAATACCTACATTTCTCCAAGAGCAGTATTTGGTCACTTTCAAAAAAAAAAAGGGGGAGTATTTAAGATCAAGTAAAATGTGCATGCAACTTTAACTTGGGAAGAACTCCTGGGTTAGCAATCTTCAGGTTTCTCAAAATCCTCTAGGAGTCTAGAGATGTGGCACAAAGCCTAGACAAAGGTAGAAATAGTAGCAAGAGCGCAAGATAAAGGTAGAAAATAAACAAGGCATAAATTTCAACTTTCTAAAGTCACTACTAACTAATGTTTTTATACCAAAGTGAGCATACACCCAACGCATACAATTCATCAAAATTGCCAATTTATGACATAAACTAACTCATAATGTTTAACAATGAATGGAGAATATCCATTACTCATATAATGATACGCAAAAAGAATCACGTCTCTTCATGTCATTGGATGTGATTCTGCAAACTCTCAACAGTATTTATCCTCCAACTATTTCTCCTCTAGAAACTGCCTAGAAAGGCAAAAAGAATAATTTCTCACGACACTTAGCTTTAATTTGACCTCCACGCACATGACTGCACGTCACTAGGCAGCCCTAACAAAACGCAGAGCAAGTTAAATCAAAATAGGTTGGAATTCCCAATGTCCATATATGAAGGCAAAAACCATTGAACCACATGAGAAAACAACCACAAATGCATTACATGTTGTAGAAATTAAGCTCGCATTATATGCCAAGTGATATAGTCCACATTAAATCCCTGTCAACTATCTCGTACTTCCATTTCAAAATCACCCTTCAGACATCATTGAATATGTATCCTTTCCGCAAATTACTAAGTCCATGTCGCTGATCAAAAGAAAAAAAAAATTCAGCAGCATATCGAATTCTCTTGGTTTTGGCATCTACTTAAGTAGGAGAAATAAAAGTGCACAAGGGAATGATCCCACATGGCATGTCACATAAACCATATAGCTTCTGTTTAGAAGGATGACAATCTCCAACTGGAAACACTCATGCCTTTTGTAGAACAGCTATGCCAAGAAATGAAACGCAATAGGGATTTGAAGTAAAGAATAAGGAGCACAGAAGATCCACTTTGTTCTCAACATTTGAAGGTAGGATTAAAGTCTCAAAACTCTTGACACCAAGATTCACATCAGCTAATGAGAATTGTACCCATGTCCGTAAGAGTTGGGAGCGGTCTACCCTAAGAAGATAATTTAATGGCATCCTTATGAAAGGGGTATTGTAATTTAAACAAGAGTGTAGCAGTTCCTACACGGTGATTGGTGTCGGAACTAGGGCATTATAGTCTAAAACTTTTTCCTTCCTTCAGGTGGGCTTTCACATCTATTCCTCATCCCTGTTTAGTTTAAACCCTACATCTGAGTTTGATCGATACAATGGCTGTGTTCCTTGTAAATGACATTCTTACCCAAAGGTCCTTGATTATTAATTTTCACTATATGATAAAATTGCTCTTCTAAACCACTACTATTTGCCTAGTTTCAGCAGCCTCCAAGTGGTTTGTTATGCCGCCTATAAAAAATTAGGCTTCTGTGCAGGTTAAAGTATATTTTGTCAGCTCAATCCCCACACCATATCTAATAACGTAAACACAAAACTAAAGAAATTCATCAACTACATTTTTGCTTTAAAGATCGATTGCATGCCGGATAGCAATTATTCGGAGATAAATCAGGCGAACAACAAAGAAAGAATAAGACTCCTGATTGTAGTGCCTCAGTGCCTGTATGAGCTGGCCATTAGTCCATTACATTGACAGAATAATTGACCAATCAGTCATCTCATGTCACCCAACAAGATAAGCATCCACCACAGAGGATAAAGGTCCTGCTCAAGCATGAATCCTAGCCCTCTATACCAGGATGTCTCGAGGTAAAGCAACTCATGAGGGGGTGTATACCAATGCAAGAGAAAGCGAACACACAAGGCAAAGCATTCACCATATAGTATAGCTAAAGTTCAGTAATAGCCACAAATGGACTTTCAGATAAGCAAGTAGCATGTACAAAATTGTCAAAGTGACCAGTGTAGGCAGCATAACCTAAAGGTACCAAAGTGTCCGGAATACTAAGAAGACCCAAATCATTTTCCAAACTAGCAAATCCAATCTGTATGCCACAGTAGAAATCAAACCAAATTCAAACGCAGACCTGATGTGGTACTTCCATCCGGCGTCGCTTACGCCTTAGAGCGGCAACAAACGAAACAGAATCTCCACACACTCCAACCCAGTTCCCATCCAGAAAAACTTTGACCTTGGCAGAAAGCAGAGTCAATGTATCATCTACAAGCTTCTCCATACCGCAATCCAGCAATTTGTCAAGAAAATTTTCTTCAATGTCGGTACTGACAAGCCCGGTGATAGCCAAATTCTTCACAAGCCCACAATTTTCACCATCCGGGGTAGACAGAAAGCAAATCTTTCCCCAGTGGGAGGGGTGTCTGCATCCAGCACATTCCACAAAAATAAGATTATTATGGTTTGCCAGAAAACTCAAACCCTAATACCCTCCACAACAATCAAGATAGGGTAGAAGGAAAAATATGTTATAATCATGACAACTGTTCTAGGGAAGCCCTAAAAAACGCTACTAGAAAAATTAACATAATCCGCGTGTTGTATCAGAATCAACAATTCATCAAGTTTCAGATTAACAAATTAACCTAAGAGAGAAGAAAAGGATAAAAGTCCATCCATCTGTTTTGCCTTTTTGTATATCTACCACCAAAAGTTCATCGGGAATGCAGGTAGCCAAGATTCATGTCTTACCGTTGAAGTAGAAGATGTATCCAATGCTTAGAGCACATAAATGCAATGAAATATAGCTTGCCAAATGTGCCAGCATTATTCATATCAGAGAGCAAGAAGCAACAGTTTCAAAAAGACGTGTTACTGCATCTTGTAGGAATACCAAAATGATACGTTTAAATTGCAAAACCGTGCATAACTGCATACAAACCTACTAGAAATTGCTCTGGGAACATTAACTATCAGGTGAATATCAAATCAAAAAAAAAAAAGCGCAGATATCTTTTATATCGGCGGCAAACAAATAGGAAAAGAATGGAAGGCACAAGGAGGATAAGAGGTACATCTGAAACAATTTTAAGTCTTCCATATCCTGCTAAATAATTTAATTAACATTAACTCTGGGATGCTTTTGAAAAAGTAATGTGCAACTCATAACCAACTCCTCATGTGACCTCCTTTTTTCCTCTTTTCAAATCGAAGTTTAGTACAGGAGATGGATAACCAAGCTAAACTGGATGATCTACGGTAACTTTTCGAATTCCGTAGTACTACGATTAAGAATCTGTGACTTGTAGACACAATAGGTTCAAATGCCCATTCCATTTTGGATTCACTTGCTTACTAGAGCATGCATGGTCTCCTCAGAGTTGGTTTGCACAATCGCATACGCTCCTTTTATGTGCGGGATAAATTCGGATTTGTCTACTCAGGGAAAAAACTTTACTTAGAGCCATAAATAAAAATGCTTTCCTCTCTCTTTACTAACAATAAAGGGCATGCTTTTAGATTTGATACAGAGAGGGTAGGGGTGTATAACCTGGCTAGAATTTCAGAAACTGTGAAGGATAAGCTAGCAAAAACAAAATCCTGAATAATGCATGTATGATGTAACACCTGGCAAAGATGCCCATGGACAATTGATATGGTCTCGTGTAACAGGAAGTCCAAGCACTGTTCATTATTCATAAGCTTATTTGAAAACCATACTTGGAGGACAAAACATAGGAGCCTAAACAAATGTATACAGATGAAAATAAGACATTCAAAACCAGTGGCACACAACCCAACTACCACAACAACAACGGAGATTCCTTGCCTCCAGTGAACCATGCATGGTTACTGGAGGACAAAAAAATCATATTTATTCTCAAACAAGTTTCAAACCTTAGTAGTTTCAATGGGAACAACTTTCAAGGACGGAAAACAAAAGCAGAATTTTACAAGGACTCATTGGGGGTAATTCTTCTCTGTATCGTTCAATTGATGTAGTGTCCCGTTGTACTCCTTATATGATGTAATTGATCTCTCTATCGATTGACCAAAAAAATAAATAAATGTGGGGGTAATTGTCTCAACTTGACTTAAGTGCCTCGTCCCTTGCCAACGCATTGAGTGACCACAAGTAAAGAAAACTATCCACCTTATGGTCAAGGCTGTCAAGCATCCAGCTAGACCAGAGAACTCTCTGATAATGGTAAACGATTTTCACCTATCACCGCTAGGATTACCCTGATTAAAAATTACAGAAGTAGAAAAGGAGGAATGTTTTAAGAAACGTTGTGATGTCCCTGCTGGAATCATCAACATCGTCGTGTTACTGAACAAGATAATAATGAAAAATTACAGCCTTTAAGGAGGTTAAAATAGGAGGTTAACCTAATCAAGAAGAGCTAAGAAAAGTCTAAAATACTTACGGGTATCTGGCATCTCCAACCTTCCCGGTGTATGAAACCTGTTGACGTGTTTTTCTCATATCAGCAATAGTCTGCAACGGATTTGTTCTCCTAAGTGTTGCCACAACACCAGATATCCTTTCCATCTTTTTGTAAGGATGTGTCCATGCTCCAGTTGAGAATGCCCGAGAAAGACCGTTAGTGATAATTGATGCATCCAGGTAGTGTTCAATAGCGTGGATGACACGATCCCCATAAAGATCTTTTTGCATAGCTTTCACCATACGCCTCTCAGCATGCTTCACATGTACTCTCAGCTCTCTTTCAAGCAGCTCACCAGCCAGTTCCAACCTCTTGTTTCTAAAATCATCTCTATTGTCTATTTTTCTGCGCCCAGTGTAGGCCTGCAAGAGACATTTCACCATATAGCCTAGAAAACGGGCCTTCTGCCGGAATCCACTAAGATTAGGGAACAAGTAATTGCTAAAGAACTCCTCAATAGATTCTCCAGGTGGAAATTTGCAGTTTTCTATCCTCTTCATAATGTTATTTATAGCATTTCTCCCCCTACGAAAGCCCAAGCCCTTGCAATTCTCGTCAGCATCATAAATCGATGCGATGAGTACATTGACAATTCTGGAATCTTCACCATCGCAATCAATTAAATTAACCACTTCCTTATCGGATGACGCACCAAGAGCAAAAAACAAAATCCATATAGGAAACTCTACTGCAGAGAAGTACACTGAAAGGACTTTCTCTCCTCCTGGAATATGTTCACGTTTAGGAGGTTCCAGCTTTATATACACTCTTTTCCTTTTTGAAACATCACGGTATGCTACCGTCCAAGATGGACTATTAGAAACCCAAAGTCTTTTCAGGCAGATTTGCTCCTGTGCAATGAAAGTCTGCAATAAACGTTGCAAAAAAATTATTTCTAAAGCATATCCAGCAGAACAGAATACAACTCATATCTGAAAACATAGCAAATAAGGTTCAGTCTCTTCTTCCTTCTTTCTTTTTCCCTTCTGAATGTTTGTGGGGGGGCGCTAAGTGGAAATATCTATCAGTTCACTGGATAAACGAATGGGACAAGTGAATTTGATAGACTGCTAAGATACTATAAGACAAATTGAGTAAATCAATTAGACCAGTAAACCACCTAGTCAGTAAAGTATATTCGCATGTTCAACCAAGGATATGAAAGCTGAAAGGCATACCAAAACTCGTGAAAAATCTTACGCTTTGTTCGGTTGTACACTTTGGAATGACATTTCAAAACTAAAATACTGTTTGGATGAAAAACACATTTTTGAAATGGGCCCCACATAAATCCCCCCAGTCAAATAAAACTTCAATCCAGTCAACATCTGACAATCCTCTGGTCAATCACTTTTGAAATTGAAAAATAACTCAAAACAGATTCCCGTGAAAACCTTTCACGATTGGGAACCGAACAAAGAGTTAACTATTAGGTTTTATAGCAATTTAAGACACTTACCCTAATTCTTTTCTAGAATGCTATCTGTAACCAATTAGGAGAGCTTTAAGAACAGTGTCCCCTAGTAACTCTTCAAATGGGATCGGATAAAAATAGGGTATATGCTACCTGTAGTTCTGTGATCTGGTAGTGCAACTGACAAGGGGAACAACACTAGAGGAATGGTCTGTAATGCGGAAAATGAAACACAGCTTCCAGGTGGAATGTAACCCAACCGCTACTACTGTTTCACCAACCCAGTTTCACAAATTTCGGACTGGACTCTCTAAACTCTTCAGCTTTATGGCATTCTACGACCCTTGCCCACCTAATGGATCGTGAAAATTTATTGGCTACAACCACTTGTCAAAGTTTTCAAACAAGTATCCCTTAGCGACTCTCTTCAGTTAAGAATGGCATAGGAAAAAAGAAGGGAGATGCTCCCAATATGCCTGTATTAATAAACCTGATTTCCAAGCAACCAAGAACAAGATTAAAAAAGACAGAATGATTTTACAAAAACAAAAGATTACCAAGAGAAAATAGAAGAGTGAATGCAAATAGATGCAATAATCCTCTCAATATGTAAAATCTTTGACTCCTGACCATGTGACAACAAAATTAATCTTATACAATGTAAAAAAAACTGTAGTGGTTACAGGCCACACAGGCATTCAGAAGGAAACATACTATTTACTCACCTTCTCAGCACCCTTGATCAAGAAATAGCCGCCATGATCAAAGTCACAATCGCTTTTCTCAACCTCATTCATCCAGCACAAACCAGATTTGAGCATTACAGGAATCCGCCCAATAATGACATCCCTGTTATCTTCACTTATAGGGAATTTATCAACATACTGTTCTTTTCCAGTTTTAAATTTGTCACTTCTAACAAGACTCTGTGTATATACCTGAAAGGTGGTGCAAGCAAGACATTTCAGACAACAAAGAAACAAGACAGAGAAAACAAATGTTGAACAACAACAAAAAGACCTACTGGTTATTTGTTCAGCAGTTTGGGTATGCATGAGGAAGTATATGGGTAAAAGATTGAAAGATATACAGATGTTCATCAATTGGCTTCATAGGCTAATTGGTTTCATCAGTGACAACTTTTTTTTAGAAGTACAGAAATCAACACCCAGCACCCCAAAAAAATTCTAAACTTCAAGACTAGTTCAAATAAGCGCCCTCATACCCAAAAAAACAGTATACGAATTGAATTTTTAAGGGAAGTCAATTGGCCACAAAAGCAGTTAGTAAGGATGGATGGCAGAGCAACTGCATGTGTTATTGATTACATCAAAATTGAGCATACATATAACAGAAGGTGTATCTATACCATTTACATAACAAAAAAGTAGAAACCAAAACTGTGATACATCACAAAAATTCAAACCCCATAGCGAACAAATGGCAGTTTAGGAGGAACGCCATTGACGGTCAGCAAAGTCACACAGCTATCCTAATTACCAGTCACAGCAAACTATCAAAGACAATGAGGGCATGCAGAATAAAATCTAGCAGAGAAACCAGTTGCATTGTCCACCTGAACATGGATCTGTACTTTCACTCGGGATGAATAGGTCATATTCTGAACGCGAGCATGTCTGGGCAACAACTCCAGGAACTCTTTACCACTATCAGCAGAAAATTTATCACCTGTCCAGAAACGCGGCCGCTCAAGAGTTACTTTCCCAAACTTCACTGAAGCAAACCTCCATTCATTGTCCCCTTTCTTGGATGGATCATACCCAGGATGTACTGTGACCTCGCCGATGGAGTCAAATACATTCTGGACTCCTTTTTTGATGAACTCGTTGTACGAGTTGATTTGGTGGCTGATCAAACCATGTTGTTCGAAAAATGACATAGATGCCTTCCTGCAAACGTTCTTCAGAAATTCAGCTCCCAAATCGTGTATTGTTGTTGGGTCCACATCATCGTCCGTGTCCAAATCATCGTGCATGTGAGTATCTCCATTTGACTTCCCAACCTTGGTACTTGTTCCGGGCTCTCCAAATATCTCATCCAAATCCAAGTAATCTATTGCCTTCAATTTCTTCTCATCATTACCACTAGCGTCACGGTCTTTGCTAGCATCTGAGGACCCCATTTAGATTGAATATCTGTAAAACAAAACTACTTCAAGAACCATAGGCATTGAACATAAAGAAAGCCCAATACCAAAAGAGGAGACCCCAGACTTCAAGATGCAGCTAAGTTGCTCATTAATTTTGCATTTTCAACCAAAAAAGACAGAGCTCCAGAATGCTAGCACAGCAAAGGTTAAATCATAGATCTGTTATCAAAGCATTTGGGAGCAAGAGAGCAACCTAGATGTATCAAACTTTGTAATTCCCCAAATCCAAACCATAACACCTGAAGTCTGAACATCTTCCAGCATTATTTTCATGTAACAAACTTTGTAATTCCCCTTATCAGACAAAATGGACAAATTTATTCTTAACCTAAATGTTCTAGTAATACTAAAGCCCAAACCCTAAACCCTGAACTTCTACCAGCATTATTTTCACGTAATAAACTTTATAATTCCCCTTATCAGACAAAATGGACATTTATTTTTAAGTTAACTGCATGCATGAAAGATTCAGCAACCATGGCCAAAAAATAAATGATTCTCTTCAGAAAACCAACATATATATACACACAGAGACACACGAATGAAAGCCAAAGAGAAAAAACAAAATCAAAGAAAGATTTACGTGTGGGTTTTAGACTGAAAAACAGATACGGCTACACCGGTGTATGCGTGCATGTAGAGGGAGAAACTTACGTTGAGTCACAGCAGTTGATTACAGATACACAATGCAACCGATATTAGGGTTTTTTGCTCGAAGAGTTGCGGTTGATCGGATGATCCTCTCTCTCTCTCTCTCTAGCTCTAGCTCGAATACCCACACAGAGTGACTGATGAGTGAGAGCGAGTCTGCAATTTACGACGACTGCACATTCCCAAAGAGAAGCAGCGTGTCCTATTTACCCCATTCTATGCTTTTAGCAAAATGAGTATATTAGATAAGAGAATTTTTATTAGGTATTCAGACAAAAAAAAAAAAAAAATGTTTATGATTTCATCCTATGTATTTTGAATAGTTATGATTTCATTCTCAAATGTGTCAATTGGACAATTATATCCTTATTTATTCCATAGGTAGTAGTATATATTTTGTATTATATACTAATAATTGATGCAAAAAATCTGGATGAAATCTGATCCCTGATTTCACTCCCCGTTATCAATTTAACCTAGGAAAATATATGTATTCAATTTGATACGATCCATTTTGTTGCCGTCGTCGACTCGTCGGGCTCACTGTATTTAATTACGTGGATATAGGTACTTCAATAATGAGTGGAGCCACATTGGTCATTGAAATATTTCACTTTTTTTTATCTGAATTAATGTATCACTTTTACCATAGTCTTTTTGTAGTCGGTCTTGTTTTTCAACAGTCGGAATTCTTTACCATTGTGCAGTGAATATGGTGTACTAGTGGATGGAGTTGATTCCAGATTTTATGGTGTATTAGTTACTCATGAATTTTCAAACAATAGTCATGGTTAATTAGGTGATTGGTTAATTAGGTGATTCGTAAGGTGAAAAGATGGTTATTTCATAATCTAAGATGGTTCATTAATTTATCATGTAAAGGTGATTCGTATGATGGATATTATTTTTAATTACTCCCTCCGTCCATTTTTAAGTATGTTATCTCATAATTCCAACTTATTTTCTCTCACATCAACTTTAACAACCTTTTACATCTATTTTCCACTACTTACCCTTATCCATATAATAATACCCACTAACTTTTCAAAAATGAATTTACTTTTAAGGGCAAAATAGAAAATGTATCCACTAACTTTTCAAAACACACACTTATTAAGGGATTACCAAAAATGGAAAGTTAAACACTATAAAAGGGACGGAGGGAGTATCATGTTTTTTACATAGTCTAAGGTGGTTCTTTAATTTATCATGTTTTTTATGTAGTCATTATATCTAGGGGTGAAAGCGGTTCGGTCCGGCCGGTTTTTTCAGGGTTTTAAAAATAGAATAATCAGTTCGGTTTTCATTATCTAGCTTCCGAAACCGACCGACAAGGGCATCGGTTTTTCCGGTTTCGGTTCATTCGATTTCGACCTGTTTTTTCGGTTTTGCATTTTAGGACTCATCTGAGTTTCAGAAAATGAAACAAAATTATGAAACTCTTAGCTACAACAAATCTAAGAAAGAGGAAAAAAAAGATACTCCCTCCGTCCCTTAATAAGTGTAGACATTTCCATTTTGGGATGTCCCTTAATAAGTGTGTGTTTTGAAAAGTTAGTGGGTACATTTCCTATTTTGCCCTTAAAAGTGGATTCCTTTTTGAAAAGTTAGTGGGTATTATTATATTGATAAGGGTAAGTAGTGGAAAGTAGATGTAAAAGTTGTAAAAGTTGATGTGAGAGAAAATAAGTTGGAATTACGAGGTAACACACTTAAAAAGGGACGGAGGGAGTAACAAAAATCAAGAGAGTGACAACCAATCTGTGCCTCCTCCTCATATGGCGTCGTTTCGCAGCAGCAGAGGTTCTGACTTGAGCAGGGAGTTCATCTTCGACCACTTCTGAACTTCGTTCGCTCTTCAATAGAAGTTTAGATCTTCAACCTCAGATCTTCAATATCGGAGATGGAGTCTTCAAAAAGCGTTCCTTCCAGAGTCTTCAAGAGAGATGGAGTTGATCGTTCCTTGAAGATGGAGTTTTCGGTGTTCCTATTTTGGTTTTGAAATCTTCGTAGAGAGAGAAGAGATGAGAAGGCTGTTGTAGCCTTTGTTGACTGTAAAAGTGAATAAAATAGGGTTGGAAGAATTTCAATGGTGGAGATTTGCTTTGATATCAACGGTAGAGATCAAAAAGTGTAAAGGATATTGGGCCAAGTATATAAAATCCGGTTCGGTTCGGTTAAACCGAACTTTAATTTCTGAAAACCGAAACCGAACCGAATCTTCAACCGAACCGAACCGGTTAATTCGGCACGTTAATCCGACCGGTTCGGTTTTCCCGGTTAAAATTTCACCCCTAATTATATCATGTATAGGTTATTCGTACGGTGAAAATTGTTTTTAATTTATCATGTTTTTTTTTTATGTAGTTTAAGATGGTTAATTAATTCATCATGTTTTTTACATAGTCTAAGATGATTCACTAGTTTATCATGTTTTCTGTGTTTGTTGTCATAAGAAATTTTTCATGTCACGAGAAAGCTTTTTAATTTTTAATTTTGTTTTGAGATTTTAGATGAGAGGCCAGTAGGAGAGAGAAGATTTAAAAAGATTAGGAGAGAGAATTGTAAGATTAGGAAATAGAGAGATTTTTCAAGATAGGAGAGAGATTGAGATAAATTAGGAAAGGTTAGGAGAGAGAAATATTAGGAAAATTAGGAGAGAAGTATTAGGAAAATTAGGAGAGAGAAAGGGTATTTTGGGATTTTTTTGAATTTTAGGATGAAATCATAAGTATTCAAATCTCATAGGATGGAATCTTAAAGATCTTTCTTGTACAGGATGCCTAAATAACTCTCCCATGAGATAAAATTGGCTTTTACTAATGAAAAATAAATTGATTTTTAATAATTTAACTTTAGCACTTTTATGAAAAATTAATTTTTAGCAATTGGTATCAAAAACGGGAAATTCGGCCTTATTTAGGTTCTCATCCTATTCAGTTTGAATACTTATGTTGGCAATTGACATCCTGGCTTTCAAATGATACCAAATGCATCCTTTTTCTCTCCTAATTTCCTAAAATTACAGTTGACATTTTTTTGGGTGAAAAGTTAGAAAATATTATTAAACCCAAAACCACCGGCCAAAAACCGGGTACACACAAAACCGGCGACCCTAAAACCACCGGCCACCAAACTACCTACAAAGAAAATAATAGAAAACAAAAAAATTTTAAAAAGAGTCTTGCTAACGGGCGCAATGGTGCATCCGTTAGCATTTCCCTTTAAAAAAAGTACAGAAAAAAGACGTCGGAGCTGTCACCCACTATTGCCGCCGCCGCCGTCAGGAGCCCGAATCTAGAAATCCCAGATCGAGCGCCCCACTGTCAAAAAATCGGGCGTGGTCGCCCATACCGAAACGGAGAGGAACGTCCTCCACGGGGAGTTGACGAACGCCAAAGAAGCTTAGCCATAGGGGAGATTGGGGAGTCGGAAGGAAACTGGGGTAGGCGGGTGGCAGGGGTTCGGAGGGGGAGGGGGTGTGGATTGGCAGCCAGGGGCTGAGCCGCCGCCCAAAACACTCGTTCTCACTCTCTCTCTCTCTAGAACTTCCTCTCACGCTTATTTACAGTTGTCATTTTAGTAATTGAGAATTATTCCATGGTTAAGTTTTTATGGAAACATGATTTATTCTTTGAATGTTAGATCTAATTTACACCTCTATATACACACGCGATGCACATGCCACCAACAACACTAGTTCTTCATCTAAGTTATTTTTAATCGAAGTTCTTCAACTATATACACCTAGATGTTGTTACTGCTTTGCACTTGAAATCAGGAGAGTGTTGGAAAATTGACATTGAAGAATTGCAAACATTTGTCCCTTCAAAAAAATTGAAATTACGTTGTACATGAACAAATAACAGGGTCAAATTCGTACATTTTCACCGTTTCCCCTAAAATAAAACAAAAAGAAGAAACAAAGTTAATGGATGATTAGTCGTCTTGTGCCTTGTTTGATCGTGGGATATTATTAGTCTTGATTATTAGGAGCATTTAATAATTTTTTCGGGGTTGTTCCAATTACTGATTTATTGTCAAAATTGACTTATTACGTTTTACAAGATAAGTCATTCTCTCATAATATATCAACTCAAAAAGGCAAAATAAGTACCGAGATTTTACTGCGAAATAGTGAGAGATTTCTTGTTCAAGTGTGTAGAACGATGATGGTCTGTCATAATATTGTACTAGTAACATTCTTGTGGTACCAGAACAGCTAGTTTGAGTCGCATTGTGCGATTACTATTCCTTCCGTTGATCTTATTTTTTCATGAAGAATAAAAAAAATTAATCCAAAATGAAATGTCGATACTTCTTTTCCCACAATGTTTAGATCCTATTTTTTGTATCACCTGTTTAAGAATCTCTCTTCGACCTCTGAACTGTATATACAGTTATCGACCGAAACTCAATTTTCGTCCCAATTGGTTGCCTTAATCATCTCTGTTTCGGATTAGTTGGTACTTCGTGTTCGTCAACAGACTCCTGATTGCGTTCGCCGTTCAGCAATGGCATAGATATCTAACACTTCCCGAGAGCCTCAAATAATTAATGTCCGATCATGAAAATTAACCACGGTTAACATATGTTCGCTGTCACGTGCCTTATGCATAACTTCCTACTCCATGATATGCAGGAAATCCTTGTCCGAAATGGCATAATGGCGTAAACTAGAAACGGTCAAGAACTCAAAACAACACGAATAATGGTACCACAAAACTTATACTCCAATCTGAAACGGACATCTCTTTGTTCCTCCTCTAAATCCTCTTCAGGTGCAGAGAAAATGTTAAGTGAGGAAAGCTACCCTTGTCTAAAGAAAACACACAAATCCAAATGACAACCAGTCTCAGATACATCCCAAATATCAAAATAGAAATAGAAAAAACTCAGGCCACAGCATAACATCATCCCAACTGAAACAAATCTTTCGAACCATAATGGAGACCATACCCACGTACTATTAACTATTAACGACGCAAATTCTGGTACCATGCCAACACGATTTGAGTACACCGTGCATGCTATGAGCAGATGTTACACAGAGATCCCAAGAATTTTACTTGGGGCCGATGTCCTTGAGGGCACAGATCTGTTCTTCCCCCATAGCCGACATAACTGACACAACAAGGTCTTTCCCTTCTCCAAAACCATCCTTAATCTGCACAGACAATATATATAAAGGGGTATGAAAATGTCCATTGTACTGTATTGAAGCATCACAATTGATACTTATTTTCATTTTTTCTGATGCATCATATAATAGTATAATACACTACAAATACTTCTTCTGTACCTCCTGAATGCAAATTAGGATACCACAATAGCTAATAGTTTCTCACATCAATTTCACAAATTTCCTTATAATTTGGTTACTACCTTTCAACATGTCCATCACCTAAATTACGAAGTCCTGTCTTGGTTAAAATTTTCCAGAACTTTTTAGAAACTTGCTTGGCTGAAAAGTTAGTAAAATTTTTTCGAAATTTTTAAGCAAGAACCAATCTTTAAAGATAGAGAAGTTATGTAAAGATAGTAAGGTAATTAATACCTGGCTGAGCAGACTGTCATCGGTTGGAAGCCTCAAGTCATCTTTGGTGTTGCCATTCTCAGTCAAAAGACTCACCTGCATATCCAAGTTCAGTTGGTTTTCTGTCACTTGCATTTATAAGTTATAACTATAATATGGTAAACCCTAATAGGAAAGACTAAAAACTTGCTCTAAAAAAAGAGGTGCATCATCCAGATCAGAACTTCTGAATAATATCAAATGAATCTTGCACACTTCAAATGGACAGACACTGCTAGTTACTGGTTTAACATATAGCACTAGTTGAACAGGTAAAATCAATCGTTTCCAGAACTAGTAACAAAAAACATGATATACTTCCTATAAACTTCAGATAATGCCACACAATTCACAACTTCAAAACACTTTTCATACAATATAATACACTTTTTTCATATTGCTGTACACTTTACATTTTCCAACACAATTTTTAAACCTTTAAATCACTTTTAGTCTTTTAGGGGAAGAGTTAATGTTTCCATGAAGAGTTAACGTTTCCACGGAAGGCTGTTGAAGGCAAACATATTCTGCAACTGCAGGAGGTTCCAGACGATTAGACAGGACTGTAGGGCTACTTTTTTTGACCAAGTAACTCTTCCCCCGAAGGTTAAAAATGATAGGTGTTCTAGTGTGTGTGTGTGTGTGTGTGGGGGGGGGGGGGGGGGGGGGAGAGGACTTTCGAGTGACATCTGTATTAAATACACAGATGGGTTTGGAAAAGAATTAACTCTTCCACGGAAGAGTTATTTGGTAAAAAAATAGCCATCTGAATGAAACTACTTACGAAACCATCTTCAGAGATATCAATCAGCTGATAATCAGTACGGTTAACATGAGGAACCTGTAAAAGATAAGAAGAGAGTTATGGTCTCTGATCACAAAGGTACGTTGTTTCCAAGCATCAGCAGAAACCCATGAGGGAAAAAAGGAGGTTTACATCACAATTGTGGGATGATGGCACGATATCTTCGAGCTTCTTGCCATTGAATATGTCAATGGCCACAAAGTGACACTTGGCATGCCCATGCTTACCTGTTTTTGAGGTCGAAACATCAACCACCTGTTCAAGAACCAACCCAAGTTATACTTATATAATGCCTTCACTAGTACCCAGAGACAGCAATAATAAATCAACTACTATTTCATTCTCAATATATGCAAGTTAATTGAGTAGAATGATGGAAAAATAATGAAGTGATCTGTCAAGAGATGCTTATCACAGGCACTACCAGAAAGCCCAGACAATAATGAGACTATATGTATTTATCTTTTTTTGTCATTAAAACAAATATTGTCATCTTAGGATTATAGGTTTAAAATTTTAATATACAATACAACTCTATTCTCTATTGACGTAGGACACAATTGCTGTTCCCCATTCTTGATGTTCAGCCAGTTTATTTGCAATGACAAATTCATCCCACAATGCAATTTCACTTTGCTTTCTACGGCTAAAAAAGGAAATAACCTACGGACATTTGGTATAGAACATGGAACTCGGTTAGTTCTTCATTTCCGGCGACCTTAGCATCAAGAAGAAAACACTCTAGAGACTTGAGAAAGAAAACTAGTTGGCACAAATGAAGTTAATCTGGAAGGGAAAAAAGGTAATAAAATCTGCTCTAAACAAATTCCATCTTTTTTATTCAACAGATTGTGATAAAATTATTGCTCATATCCATACACATGCACCGAGTGATCCTGGGGAAATTCCTCATCGATTGGTAGAGGGAATGGCGATGACAACAATAAGTTTGTGAGAGGGACAGACTGCGTACTCCCACAACTCCAAACACCCTCATTATTATTCCCATAACTTTAGATGATGATTTGTTGGTAAATCTTACTGATGATAATCTATTGTGAAACCAATTCTAGTACGGAATAAATGACTCGGTCAAAAAAGAAATGAATTCACCAAATATACAATTACTTCAAATGGCCGTATTCGAAACAGTGCCGCCTAATCCAATCACTTGCCACCCATAAGTCAGGAGTACAACCATCAATAAGGGGTTAAGCACCTATACACCAATCCTCCATACCCCTCGAAACTCACACCTTTCAGCTCCATGGCAGGGCTAAAAAATAATCCAAACATTTCAAATAGTCGACTTTAAAGTATACGTATTCATGTTCAATCAAAATATTTTCTGCAAACATGTTCTTCTCAACGAGACCTCCGTGGAAAAACGTTTGGATTATCTGTAGACCTGCCATAGAGCCACAAGGTGCGAGTTTGGAGGGGTATAGAGGGCAGCTTAACCCAATTGGATAGTTACGATCGAAGAGATCCAATTGTTTGGTCATTAAGGAGCACAAAAACAAAAGCATAGCTATATACACAATACAAAGCAAATCTATTGCACAAATTTCATTGTACATCTACAACCAAATTCACAACAAAACTTCTTTCCTGATCTAATCGAAGATCCATATAAAACGATAAGTATATCCGCACAGATATCAAGATGTATACAATCACATACCTTGCAAGGACGGCCTTTGATGACAATGTAACCGTTCTTACGAATAGTACCGGCTTGCTGGGGGAAGGTTTTGGAGGCACCAGCGTCGGCCTTGGACTCAAAGTGATGCTCTTCGTCCGACATGGCTTTCGGTTTCTCTCTCTAGGGTTTTTCACAACACTTTTTCCCCTTGAAATCAACAGAGCGAGGAGAGAGAAAAAGAGACTGAAGAAGACGACGGTTTTTATATATGATCCCCCGATCGCCACTAGGGTTTTCGAGTGCATCTACTGTTGTTATGGATGAGGTGATATTGGCCGTTGGATCCTGATTTTTTCTTTTTGAACGGTTGAAAAGAGTTTCTTTTTGGGACTGGGATAATGCTTCGCACGTGCACCTTGTAAATTTGTCACGTCTGAAATCTCATGTTATTTTTATTTTTGAAAATAATGTACTACAAAACTGTAATTGGGTAAATATATTCCATAATTTCGGAAATGATTAAATCTTGGGAGGAATTTTTTTTTGAGAAATATTAGAACTATCCATTAAAAACGAAAATGTGGAAATAAAAACGAAAATGTCAATTTCCACTTTTTTTTTTAATTTTTGAACCTAAAAATTAGAAATTGGTTTGAGGGATATGAAGTCGAGACGGTGGATCCGTTATGAACATTCATCCAAAGACGTCTTGGGGATCGGCCTAAGCATTGTGGCCATCACAGTTCAAGCTACGTATGGTTGGCGCACAACCTACGGGCTTCTTAGCCAAAAGAAAAACAACAAAAAAGGATGTCTGTTTTGGTTTGGTACCTTTGGTCCAATCTTAGGCAAAGAGCAAGGAGGATATGAAGCACTGCTGGGTAGACCATGGCTCCAACCAGGGTGGTTCATGACTAGGCTAATAAAAACACTCTCAAACAGGGAAAGACAGGATGGAAGACGGAAAAGACTTGGCTTTGTTTCACAGAAAAGGACTAAGAAAATTCCATGTCTACTCTGTGGAACTTTTTATGGGAATTAGTTTTATTTTTAATAATCTTGCCACTGACCTCTTTTTATCTCTAACCCATACTCTGAGTCATTAGTAGTATTTTTAATTTTTTTTAACTCTATTTTGGAAAAAAAGATAACTCCAACCATACTCTAACTCTCTGCCATTTGGGAGGATGAAGTCTAAGGCCCCGTTCCACTAACTTAAAAAGCCAAAAGTCAGCTTATTGCATTTTTCGAGATAGGTCATCCCCTCATAATACATCACATAAAAATCACAAAAAGCCAATGCATTTTTCGAGCTCTCACGTAAAAAAGCCAAAAAAAAACCCAATTAGTGGCACACCCCCTAAGTATACTACATATTTTGGAGGGCAAAATGAAAAAATGCAAGTTTTGGAGTGTTTTTGAAAAAATAGAGTAAGAAATAGATGATAAAGTTGGAGTTGGTAAGAAATAGTGCACAATCTAAAATTGTTTTTCCAATAGATTATACTCTAATTTTCTATAGGGTGATTTGAAGGGTGTAAGGTTGGAGATGCTCTAGGATGTTTTTCTGGAGAAATAATTTTCATATTTCCTTCGGATATATTGACTCTATTTTTTTGAGCTCAAATACTTTGAACTTATAAAAAAAAAGGTCTTGCTCGTATAAAGTTGCTTGTAACATTTATTAAGAGACATGATAAAAAACCGAAGAATTGCACGAAAGTTGGCCCGAAACACCATGCCTTACACCCAAAAAAGAAACATCGATAAAGTTAGTGGGGTGTTGGCAATTTGCTTAATTTTTACTATGACAAGAACCAATGAAGCTCACGAAGGGAACTTCGGTGTCTCATCTGACCAAATGAACTGCACTATTTACATGAATGTGTGTCACATAGTGCTCCAAAATACAAATAACCCAGAGTCTATCAAAACAGATAATTACATAGTCATGTATGCCTGACATCCTCAAGGCAGTCATCACTTGTTTTATTACCGGTTGTTACAACAGGTTTTGCACCTATCCCATACTGTGTGAATCAACAAGCAAAAATGTAGCAAAACAGACAGTGCCTCATCGATTAAGGGAACCTTCAGTTGCTCAAAATTCATGAAAATCTACAATCAACAAACCATTTTCGAATCGTTCTTACTGAGAGGTGCTTGGAACATGCTCAGAAATGAGTTTTGCAGTGTCTTTCCACCAACCAACCTCTCTTTCTTTCTCACAAAGCTTTCGATTGGCACATTCTAAAGCAGCTTCCAGTTCTTTTATCCTATCTTCTTGCCTTGATTCCAATAGTTCATGTAACCTCCTTTCAAGTTCGTAGGGAGGAACTCCAAAGTGTTCTATGGTGGCCTTCTCTGGAGCGTCGCATACTTCTCCAAAGCATGTTTCCAGGCTTTGTCCAGGAGTATCCTCAACAGTCACCTACCCAGTTTCAGCAATAGAATTCTAAAGTTGAGCAAGAAAAACGTAGAACAAAATAAACTCAAAGCACTACTCTCAGCAAAATGGCACCATGCATTGTGAATCTGTTACACATTGGTTAATTATAACCTTCGAAATTAATATATGAGCCTGGACGGCTTATCCACTTAGCTAACTGGTTTTGAGTTGGATGCTTTAATAGTGATTAGCGAATACAAAGCGAATTCCAGCTATCTTTACAAGTTCTACACTACCTGTGCCACTGCCATCAAAAGAGAAGTTGGTGCTTTGATTTGCCCACACTAAAAGGAGATATTCCAATTTCTTCGCAGAAGTTGCTTTCCAGGATATTGACAGCCTTATTCTGTTATAGTTAGAATGACGTTTATTGGTAACATATACATAGCATCTCATAAAAAAACTGCTACGTTATTCATTGAACAGAAACGATCATCAGAACAGAGGAAAAGAGCAACAATCGAAAGACAGTAAATAGCAGGTCATGCGTTCTGTATGTAACCCAATCCAGGCACTGGAATCTGTGTAATATATATAGACACAAAAGCAACATTAATATTCTAAAATCGAGACCAAACTTTAAATCAGAAACAAGGAAGCGGGCATGTAGAGGCTGGTTCTGGGTACACTGGGAGCAGGCGAAGAACCCCAGCATTATAAGTTGTACCAGCTAAGACCAAGAAATGACTCAAAATGAATAACTGAAACCCCAAAATAGCAACTGTTGAGGTCAAAAACTATTAGTGTACATTTCTCTACACCGAAATACCAAGAAATGTCAGAAGATAATGTTGATAAGCTATTGCCCAGCCGGCGTCTGCACAGGGAGGACCATCAAACTATTAGTGTACATTTCTCTACACCGAAATACCGTTTGCGTGCAGCACTCAGTAGTCATACCTCTCGGGATCCATCAATGCAAAGTGTAAATCATAGGTTAACAAAAGAAGCATTTTGGCAATGATTGAAAAGGAAATCGAAAAACCCATGTTAGTCACAACACTATCAATTTGAAGAGGAAAGGTGCATATAATGCAAAATTACCTCAACTTTGTCCGGCTTTGTGTATTCTAAATTATCTCCTGTATCCAAGTGGATTTGCATCCTTTCCAATTCAGCTTCAAGTTCGGCCTCCAGCTGATCTATCCCCTGTATGCATTTTTCTTGTCTACTTGTTCTGCTAGTTAGAGACTGATTGCATAGCTCAGGAGTTTCTGAATCTACTGGATTTCTGAACAAGAATTGACTTTGAAGTGAAAAACTCCCATTGGAGAATAAACTTTCTTGGACGTCCATAGTTGAGCAAGCTGAAATCACATTTGACTCAGATGGCTTCGAGAGTGTTTCCCTGCTTTGGCTCTGGAGCTTCTCTTTGGCATTTTGAAGAAGTATTTCCAGTTCTTTCCGTAACTCTATCAACTTAGTGACCTCATTTTTGCTTTCAGCAAGAAGATAAAATAGACCAAATCCAAGTGCCATGTTGAAACAATCATCCTTCCTGTATTGTCCTGTAAAAAGAGAACAATCAATACAGTTAAAAAAGCAAAAAACGCGAACACAAAGGCATAAGACATTAAAAGATTGAAACTGTAAGATATACGAAATCTGTGAATACTTCAGCTTCTTTGTCAAATACCTGTCCGGACACACAGAACTCCAACAAGAGAGGATTTGAGTCATTACAAATGAAGATGACAGTTATTTTAGATGCTATGACAAGTTGAGGTTGCAGTTATAAGTATCCTATTTAAGTTCAATAAAGGTACCCATGGAGAGAGCCATGTATGCCCAAACATACACAGAGTCAAACTCAGGATTAATCAGAAATGAAGCGACTTACAATCATATGCGCTAAGGATGCATTTACTGCCTAACTTGTCATTCAAGTAGCACTTAGCAGTGACACTTGTATTGTAAAATGGGGGAAATGCAAAGAAAAGCACATCAACAATGTGTGCGACATATCAGACATGGAATAGGTGCACCAGCAGTGCATATCGATGCTTTGAGACGGAATCAGCGTGTGATCAACAGATCTGTTGTCAGAGTGCGAAACACTTTTGTACCAAAACATGGTGAGTTCTGTCAGTTTTGATTCAATTTAGGCGGTAGTGGCTAGGTGCATAACTTCTTATAGGAGGATACAACAGTAAACCATTGTGTCACAACCCTTATTCTGCTCATTCATCTAATCCCATAAACAACATTTTAGATGGTAAATATTTGTCTCTATTATAAAAAAAATCTGAACTAGTAAGTAGTAGTAACTAGTACTTATCTACGATAGGATGCATACCATGTGCAAGTTAGTCACAATAAAGTAGCTCTAAATGGAGAAAAGGTGCTTATACAACACAAAAACAGATTTCCACACGTATAATAGAGCGAGCAATAGACACATAACGAGTTGGATTCAAACGATATTGCAATATGCAAGGATAAATATCAATTATGGCAATGCGGACATAAATAAAACCCCCTTAAATAGTTGCAAAAGTCCATTGAGCTCAAGAAAATTCAACTCCACGTGGAACCTTCTTTTTTTTTTTTATTCCGAAAGATCAAAACAAATGAAGTGGAACATTGTTGGATAACAATTTATCATTTGAACTTGGTTCTTCAAATTTCAAATGATATTCCACGTGTCACCAAAGGGACACTAGTCACACTACACTAATTCGGTACCCCCAACCAAAATAAAAAATTTGAAGCAAATCTATCATCACTAAAACGAACTTACAGGAATGGTCTGATTTATATCTTCAAACAGACAGGACTGGACAGTGCCATTTTTTGTTTTTTGTCACCACTTACTCTATATTGAAGCCAAATCAAATTTTGGCAGAACCAGCTAGATACACATTTTTCAACATAAAAAATCGTGCCTAGACAACCAAAATCGTGTGATGAGCTCCGCTCCACTCCCCTCAAAACCACCCTTTAGTGGGCTCCATTCTAAGCTCACAAAATGATCCGGACCTTTGTCTTTTAGGTTGTAGGTCTTCCAGACGAGAAAATCTTTGAAACGAATATAGCTTGGTCAGATATGGATACTCACGTGAACAAAACACGTACTGCCCTGGTAAAACCGAAGGCAAATGTTTTTGGTTTTTGTTTTGGGTAATCAATGGACAGCAAATCTTATGTTACACTTAAAACCCCTTTCATTAAATCAAAGAAATTCTTAATTGTTCAGGTGTACCTATGTCAGATCCACCTTATTTTCCGAATCTGATCCACCTTATTTTCCGAATCAATGTTCTTCTTTGAAACACTGCTCTTCACTTAAAAATGGTGGTATACAAGGACATAAAAAGAAAGGGTTTTGGAGATGATCCCCTAAATAGTTACCTGATGAATCAGCGATATGACTCTCTCCTTTCAACCCCAAACCACATGACTCGGATTCCTCATTCAGCCCTTTCATCGAACACCCCACCTCCTTCCTCCTCGACTCTCTCCTCCCCACCTTCAACTCCTTCTCCGACGAAGAAAACCACCGAGAGAGCAGCGATCTCGGCGACAAGCACTCGTACCTCCTCAAATCCTCCCTCCTCTTCCCCCGCCGCCTTCCTCCGCTGCTTTGTTTATCTCCGCCGTCCATTTGGGGACCACACGGCGGCTAGAGGGTTTGGGTTTTTTCCTGAATTTGAATGGGGACAATAGAAATCCATGCAATGCGTGAATGTATGTGTATATATAGATATAGGGGTGCGTGTAGAATGTAGTGGGGGTAATTAAGAGGAGAGAGAAAGGATTAGGCGGCGGTGGCAGGGTGGAGTAAATGACGGAATGACAGAGTGGAGTGGAGGGGGGGGGGGGGGGGGGGGGGTGGAAAATGGGTGGGGGTGTGTTTGAATTTGGTAAGTTGGAGAATATTGGGGGAAAAGATCGGGGGAAACTCGTGACCGGAGTAAATTGATGTCCTATTCGAGGCTTCTCATTTTTGTCCTTTCCAAGGAGTATTTTTTTGACCGGCTCCCTTCCAAGTTTGGTTCTCACAATTAAAAGTAACCGTTTTTTATTTTGTCCTCTCCCTCTATTGTTGTGGTTGAACTCGGCTCGTTCGGCTTAATTGTAAATGAGCCGAGCTTTTAATGAGTCAAGTCTAGATTCTTTGCTAAATGAGATTAAATTATGCGGTAGAATTCTTGAATGCCCCACACTGCGTACTGGGAACGAGTCTCACTCACCCCCTCCCATGTAATAGATTAAGAATGATGAATGATACAAAAAAAACGAGCAGAGTTTTTTCGATCTGAGCTGAGCTTTTGGAGTGATAAACGAGCTAAGAACTCGAGTTCTGTTCGATTACTAAACAAGTTAAGCCTCGAACTGCTCACGAACAGTTCGGTTAGTTTGGAGCCCTATGAGACACTATTAACACCATTATTGATAAGCTTGAGGATTTCGGAAGAAGATTTTTGACACAAGCTTAGGCAAGCTCGACTAAAATTTGCTCAAAAACTTAACTGATGAACTTGAATATCCTAAAATTCGGCTCGTTGGTAGACCTAAACATAAGTAATTAAGCAATTGCTCCCGCCGACAAAGCTCATTTTTAATAAGGAAGCAAAACAAACAGACCCTAACGAACAATTCTTTTCCAAGACCCTAGAACGAAAAGAGTGGGTTGCTCAATTTTTAATACTTTTCCTTTGAGAATTGTGTAATTTATTGGAAATAAAAAGTTTTCTATAGATTTTTTTTTGAATTTTTTTTGCACTAAATTAAAATGCTAATTATATACAGAGAAATAGACTTTTTGGGGTTTGAAAATGCACGCATTCTTATACGGGTCACTTAAAAGGGAATGGATACCTATGCTCTCAAATGATTGTAATGACCTTCATATGAATTTTTTTTATCAAGTATTTTTCACCTTGTTCGGTTTGGGTTTCACATTTGGGTTTTGGGTTTTGATTAGAGAGAGAAATGAAATGAATAATTAAAAATTAGGTGTAATGATTAGAGAGAGATAGAGAAATAAACGAGAATAATATTTAAAAATAAATGTAATGATGATAAAGAAATAGGGGTGATGAATAAGTAATAATTTAGAAACCGGATCTTGAGACCCAAACCGAACAAGTCATTTAACTATGCAAAGTAGATTGAAGGCCTATGTAAAAAAATTCACTTTAAGCCTCAGAAAACTCAAAACCGGCCCTGCTTAGGCTCCGAGGGCTATCTAGTCAACTGATGGTCTGCCGGTGACTTAGATAAAGTACATGCAGGCTACACCATATGTCCGGTTGTGGATGGAAAATTGGCATTGCAATCTCCTAAAGATTCCGTAGCCTTGTTAGACTGGCTATTTTGATGAGGTTGGAAGCAGTATGTCATCAAACTAAAGCATGGGAGCAGAAATTGAATTGACCACTAAAGTGGTGGAAGCAGCACAAGGTGACCCAACCCGCACCTTGTCCAGTAAAGTACTGTTCATCCTCTCTGCCACACCATTTTGTTGTGGTGTGCCTCTCACCGTGAAATGTCGTGCTATACCATACTCCTTACAAATATCGAAGAGAGGATCAAATCGGTACTCTCCCCCATTGTCCGATCTGAGGCGCTTGATCTTTTTACCAATCTGGTTCTCAATCAATTTTTTCCAATTAAGGAAGACATCACGCACCTCATCCTTATGTTTCATGGTATAAATCCAAACACAACGTGAAAAATCATCAACAAATGAAACAAAATAGTACTTACCACCAATAGAAGCAACCCTAGTAGGACCCCATACATCTGAGTGGACGTAGTCAAGCGTACCCTTTGTTTGGTGAATAGCAGTGCCGAACTTGACCTTAGTTTGCTTCCCCAGAACACAATGCTCACAGAAACCCATCTTGCAGGTCTTGGCCCTTTTCAACAAATCCTGTTTCAGAAGGCCTTGCATGGCCTTCTAGCCAGCATGACCCAACCGAAAGTGCCAAAGTTTGGAAGTGTCTGAATCATCCTCACCGACGTTGCTATAGGCGGTGGCTAACCCACCCACAACTGTACTACCTTGCAGGAAATACAAGTTATTCTGCCGAATGCCCTTCATCACGACCATAGCACCATTCACAACCTTTAGAGCTCCACCGTCAATGGTAATCCGATAACCCTTGGAGTCTAAAACACTTAGTGAAATCATATTCTTCTTCAAGTCTGGAACATACCAAACATTAGACAGAATACGGACTGACCCATCATGTAGCTTCAATATGATCTTCCCCACCCCGATTGTCTTACATGCATGATCATTGCCCATAAACACTGCTCCACCATCAACCATGTCAATGCTGGAAAACTAGTCCTTGTTAGGACACATATGGTAGGTACACCCGGAATCCAAGATCCACTGACCAGCCTCGCAAGCTAATGATGAACCCATCAAAGCCAGATTATTTTCTTGTCGTGCTACAATGGCGGCATCAGCTGTCCTCTTTTTAGGACAATCCTTATTCCAATGCCCTTTCTCGCGACAATAGGCGCATTCATCCCTAGCAACTCTACCAGAAGTGGACACACTCCTCCCTCTCCCTTTGGATTGGGAGCGCCCACGATTGCCGCTATTTTCTTAGTTTTAGACCTTCCCCTGACAGACAAAGCTTCTACTGAACCTGAACCAGAGTTTGATGACTCTCCATGGGCTTGCATGTCCCTCTTACGATACTCATTATTCGCAAGAGCATTAGAAACATCATCAAATTTAATTGAATCTTTGCCATACAGTAAGGTGGTAGACAGATGATCATATTCTTTAGGCAAAGAATTCAATAACAGAAGGGCTTTATCCTCATCCAGAATTATAACATCTAGATTTAAAAAATTGCAAGTATTTTGTTATAATCATTCAAGTGCTCAGACATTGTTATACCTGAACGATACTGAAACCTGAACAGCTTCTTCTTTAGATAGAGACAGTTATCTACACTCTTGGTCATGAACTTATCCTCGAGCTTCTTCCAAAGATCCTCTGCCCGTGTTTCCCGCATAACAAAATACTTATGATCCTTCGCGAGACACAGCCTGATAAAACCGCAGGTCTCCGGTGAAACCCTAACTTATGTCATCTTAAATTGGACCCCCTGCTGAATACTGACTTTCTGAGCATGAAACCCCTAAGCTTGGTGGCATCAAAGCCCTAATTGTTGGTCTTGGATTTGAGATCCTGAATTCTAGTTTTACGCACTTCATTGCATTCTTTTTTAAATTTCAGAGTTTGTCTTGGATCTGATAGCCTACACTTCCCTTCTGCTCAGCTACAAAGGCAAGTTTGAATTTCTCCTCCGGAGTTTCATGTTGTTGCACATAAACTCTTCTCATTCCTATCTCTGATTATTCTTGGATTATCTTATCTGTGATTCCTGTGAAGCTACTTTTTGTTCAACCAATTTGTTGTCCTTTATTTGCGATGCGCATATTTTATTTTGTCATTTTGCGGATCTTGTTTGCGAGAAATGATGGTATCTATTGCTATGCTGTGTCTTTACTGCTTTCCCTTGCACGTTGTATATGTTATCGCCTTGTGTCCTTGCTTCTGTTGGTCTTGATGCTATTTCTTGTATCTGTACTGTAATTTATTTTTCTGGCTTTATTATCGTCTTTGATGGTATCTTTTCTGCATTTGTGTTGCTGTTCACAGAGCTTTTCTTATTCTGGGTTCCTCCAACAAGAAGCCCTTATTTCGACCAATAACATAATAATCCAAATTAGTGAGGTCTTTCTCCGACTCTGTTATGCATACAGATTTCAAGGTACTCCTACAAATTTTGTACAGATCGATGTGTCCATTGCCAGGATAAAAGCAATGGAACAGGTTGAAATGGACTAGTGGAACCCAACAACCGTCCACCTATCTTCTATATACCCTGTGTAGGGGCCTAGAGCAAAATCTCCAAAAATGAAGCATTTCTCTATTCCAATTGTTTGCTATTGAATTAAAATCTACTTTTTGGATGTATCCTAAGCAAAGTTTGAAATAACAGTTAAACCGTTTGAGTGTAACGGTTTCAGTAGTATTAAACGTTAAGCTATGAGAATCGGGTGTAGCGGTCATGAATTTGTAAAAATCAATTTTTTTTTGGCGAAAAGTAATTTTACTTTTGCTTAAATAACCTGTAACGGTCGAGTATTGCCAGTAACGGCTGTGAACCTATCAGGAAATTGGATATGGACCATACGTAACAAAATAGGCCAATATGCATGCGCTTTTTACTCTCGGCAGTATGCCGAGGTTTAACGGTATCAGAAGCCAAAAAATCGTTACGTAACGGCTGGTATTCAAAACTAGAGAAAACCTTATTCATGGAGGGATCCTAAATGGGCAGGTTTACGGAAGTCCGAAAGGGGTTCCACCGACACCTCATCGCAATAATCTGAACCAGTCATCTTGTAGGGCCCGCATAGTTTATATGCAAAAAATTAGCTTGATCTGACATCGATACGTATCTAACAAATTGAAGTTTGGTGCAAAAAAATAACGACCTGGATCATTTCAGAACTTAAAATTCAGATTATACTTGTAGTATGCATAAAATGAAAGTGTTGATTTCCTAAAGATATTTGGTAATTCAATAATACCAAAATAATTGACACGAGAAACTACTTATGGTCTTTTTCTTTTCCCTTTTTTTGGCAAAAACGAAAGTAACAGGCGAAATTTTAGAAATAAGCCCTTTAAGTTTGCATATAATCTAATTTCATCCATCTATTAGGAGAAATGACAATCTTGCCAACGAATATTTCCTGTTCAATCACACCATCATCCAAAGGGAAGAAGTTATAAAATTGACATGATTAGTACTATTGAAATTTCATTCAAACTAGAGGGGCTATGTCTAAAATTTTCCCCAAGTTAATGACATAATTTGACAATGGATGAAAAGCAATAATATTGTTTTCTCGTATTATTGCAGCATTATTCGAAAATAATTAAGCAGAAAGTATTCAATATCTTGAACTGTAGTATAAAAACTCCAGAACAACCCCAATAGGTAAAAAGCCGAGGAAGATAGACCCCATGGGGAAGGTGAGATCAGACGACGTCGGTCTAAGAAAGCAGGGATGAGAGGAAATGAGAAACAACTAAACAAGGGCAAAAGTGTCTAAAAGTGTTAATGGTCGCGGCATTATAAAAAGAACTTGTGGCATAGCGCCACCAATTCAGCAAAATGTTTAGTCAATTTCAATTCTCGACAAATGCTAAGTACCTCGAACAATTACTCCGTTTTAGAAACTAGTGGTTCATACCCTGAAAATGAAACCAGTGGTTCAGAGAAATCTCGAGGTAATTTCCCGGATAAGTTTTTTGTGGCCTTTTATATTTGATTTTGATATTCTATGATGCTCCGTCTAATTGTTAAGAAACTAGTGCAGGAAAACTATTCCTGAGAAAATTATAGTGAAATAAAGTAAAGTAAAATGAAAAGTAAGTTTTCTTGTGCGTTCATTTGATGAAAGAAATTTATGAGAAAGTTGGAACGTAGTAGTTTAATCAGAAAGAAATGTATGGAGATGCAAGATCCTGCAAAATCTTATGATTTTTGGGGGACATATTTTGAAGGAAAGTTAATCTTAGTGAAAAAATTAGAGACGTGGGTTAGCATTTTCCATTTAAGAAATACACTTGCAGTGCATAGTGCAAAACCTCTATAGATATTCCAAGCAACCTTTGAAGGTAATTTTAATACTAATTCTGGTCAAACATGCATAGACTGATAGACGTCTCTTAGAAGAGAAGACTTAATCCTTACTATGGCCACTTGGGTACCTAGTTTTTTCGAACACTTTTTTTCATGCAATTGATTAGCTAGGATTCGACAGCCATTCCATGCATTAGAGTTAGAGTTTTCCTTTTTCCTTTTTGGAAACTACCCGTATTTTCTTGAATCCGAGATTCTGTAGTGCACTCCTGCATTTCTTACCCTTACAATTCATGCTTAAAATGTAAGTGTACTAACCACAAGATATCACCCGACGAGGGTTGTCTCCGCTAACTAGGGGCAAGGGAGTTTGCTTTCACCATGGAGGCATGAGTTCAATTAATGCTCGGGGGAAGGCCAATTAGTTGGGAGGTGAAAGTGCATGTGAATAGAGTCATGGGCGCGTACAGTGGTCTCACCTCCTAAGTCCTAACTGCTTCTCATTGCTTTCCGTGGCTGTGAGTGTTGGTTCCCTGTAGCCGGGCTTACGTGGATTAGTCTTGTGTTGTTTGGGTGTGGGAATACTTGTAAAAAAAAAGGAAAAAAAAGGTGGCGAAGAGGCAAGGAGGTCCGTGGACAGAATTGGAGGCGGTTGGCAGGGTTGGGATGGGTGTAAGGCTAAGGTTAGTTTTGGGCAAAGTGGAAGATTTGGGGCAAGTTTGTGTGAGATACCTTTCGTGTGCATTTTCAGGCTTCCCTTACAACCTGTACATTAGCCTTTTATTTGACCTAACCACCCTGAAGGCCTAATTTCTCAAACGATTTTATCAAGAAAAAATCAAAGTTTGATAGTACAATATTTAACCCTTAATTTTATCAAATGAAGAAGAGATTTGATAAAGTCTCAGATATTTATCTTTTGGGAAAACTAACAGGGTGTTCCACTAACTTGGTTTTTTTGGTTTTTAGTTTTTTTGATCTCTGGTTTTACAAAAAGACCAACCAATTCCGCTAACCTTAAAAAAACCAAAAACCAAAAAACCAAAGACCAACCAAAAACCAAAAACCAACCAACCAAGTTTTTTGGTTTTTGGTTTTTTTAAGGTTAGTGGAATTGATTGGTTTTTTTTTTTGAACTGAGAAAAGGGTAAAAAGGGGCGACCAACGTAGCAACTTCCCTTGGGCGTGATCATAGAGGCTCCCGACCCGTTGTGAAATGTCCAGTTGAGCCATAGCTACTGTCCGTGAGAACATGCCGTCACCACAACAGCACCTCAATTTTACAGTTTTTTTTTTAGTGAAACACCCCCTAAGCCTAACTGGTTAAAGACCTTTTTACAAACACGTGCTAAACTTAACATCAATTTGATTTAGATAGGAACTTTCAAGAGACTAGAAAAAATGTAGGTGAAAGTTTGTTAATGAAAGCAACAACCATATATCATTGCTATCTAGAGTCCCACCAACATATGTAGGATAAATTGCTTTAACCCCCCTCTAAGTTTCTAAAATTGTAGAGACCTCCATAGAGGTTTTGGAATATTAGAGGCGTCCCCTAAGCTAGAAGCAGTAGTCCGCCTCCTGTTACCTCTGTTCATTTTTTGGACGAAAACTATTAAGTCATCAGATTTTACCCATTAAATGTCATGAATAGTTGAATACCCTAATCGCTATATTACCTCTTGTATAAATAAGCTTGCCAAACAAATTACACACGTCCACTTCCACTTCCACTATTGAAACAAAAATTATTTTTTCAAAGCAAACCCAAAACAACAAACACTAACGATACTCCTTTTTCTCCTCTTTTATTGCCAAAAATGTTATTCAAACACCTACATAAATGCTTAAAAGTCCTCCCATTCCATTTTATGTCTTTCTTTGATTTTTCTATAGCTTTTGGTGAATTTTTTTACCTTTTTGATATGGATTGATGAGAGGAATCATAAAAGAAAATTAAAAGGGGGACCCAATCCCCAAAAGGAGTTAAACAAATAAAAGTGGGGATCCAATCCATAAAATTAATCCATTTTTTTTATTTTTACAATTTCTCTTACTAGTTCAGTTTTCATAGTAAAACAATTACAGTATGAATTTAGGTTATGAGATTCTTACCAAATACTATGTTCTAAGAACGCAGAAACTAACAAAAACAAATGTAAGATTAACTCGCTAAAAAAATCGCACTTCTTATCCATACAAATTACGAAGGCCACTTATGACTTTTACTCTCCAAAGTAACATCCTCTGTGGCTGATTAAACGATAGGGGTAAAATTGCCTAATACTTTGTAAAGGAGGTACGGACCATGTACTTTTCAAAATCTCAGTGAAGGTCTCTACAATTTTCATAAACTTCAGGGATGTCAATGCCATTTACCTAAATAAATTATCCAGATTCTCACCAAAATAGAGAAAAAAAGAAAAAAAAGGGAGCTTCTCTCTAGTCCCTCTCCAGTTTGAATTTTTTTGGGCTGGGATGGCGTTCATGTTCGTTGAGAACTTCAATCACACCAAAAATCATGTTAATCAGACCTACCGAATAATATTTCTTTTGGATATGGACATCGATTGATACTTGATCGGCACATAATGTATTTACAAAAACAGGTTCGAATCCAGTGTGAATTATATATTTTTTCAATATAAATGTATACCGATCAAGCATCAATGAGTGTTCGATCAACATAATTTATAACGAGATTGAAATTCTTGACGAGATCTACAACATGAACGGTTTCGATCATTTTTGTAGACCGAGAATGGGCTCACAAAATTGGAAGCTGGAGAGAGGGGCCAGAGAGAACCAAACTGGAGAGATTGGTTCCCAGGCAAAAAAAACATCCATTCCGGGCACACAAACAGAGACAGAGACAAACCTGAGATCCTTTGTTCTCATCCCCACTGTACCCTACAAAGTATAAACATAGAAAATGACAAAATCCACCTCTTCCATTTTCTCTCTCCTCTAACAGAAAATATATACTCTCTCTCTGGTTTCTCCCATTGAAAGCCAAGTCTGCGAGCCAAGTGTGAAAATCAAGACACATTCGAAGTTCCTTGTACCTCCAGCAAAATCCCATACTGATTCAATGATGACACCTTGTACGTTTACCTGTGCGTCTACGCATGTATCTATGTCTATTTGAGTATAGAATTGGGGACACAGTTGTGTGTTTGAGCTGAAACGGAAGCAATGGGGATCGAATTGGTCATATCGGAGAGTTTCTAGGGTTTGTTTAGCTGGTGACTGGTCTTGATCTGAGCAACGATGGCGTTGTTTAGGAAGTTTTTTTATAGGAAGCCGCCTGAAGGGCTTCTGGAGATCTCTGAAAGGGTTTTTGGTAAGTTTTTATTGCAAAATTTCCATGAATTTTGATTCCTTGTAGTTTGAAGATCAATGGGTATCCCTTGTATTTTCTTGGTTTTCTTTTCTAGTTTAAAATCTCATTAAAGATTGATAGAATGATCCGCAATTTTTTTTTTCAAGGGATTTTATGTGATTGTAATACAGAAAATGTGGACTCACTGAGGTGGAGTTAGCTTCAGTAAACTACCAATAAGTTATTGCACATGTTAATAGTTTCCATCATTATATTCAATGTGTAGAAGAAGCCTACAACGTTAGAAAAAACTACACCCAGTTTAGGCTGCACTACTGGTTTTTTTTGTTATCTTGAGGTACGTTTTGTTCCAATTTGGCCAAACGGCCCAAACCAACAAACACGTAAATAACAATCATGAATCAAAGCAAAGAATGCAAGATATCGGGATTCTTACGTTGTTCTCGAACTGTGTAGTCGACTTGTTTAGTACATGCATGGCTCACACCAGTTTTCACTATGTATCGAATGAAGAATGGAGAGTACAAGTAACATTGGTGTGCATAGCAAGTATTTATAACCTAGGATTTACATCACCATTTATCTTAAGAACACTGTCCAGGTTTCGGGAGCTATTCCCCCTAGTCCTGCCGCCGGCACTGCCCTTAATAGTGATCAAAGCGTAAATTAGACCAAATCAGGTATCACAAACCCAACATGTTTCACATGCACAAAATGGCTGCCCTCAAGTTTGAATCCATAAGCTTATTGTTAAAAGGTCGAAATCTTAGTCACTGCACGAGTTGTCCCTGTTAAAACTCAACCTGTTGACACGTGAAAAAGGGTAAAAAGCTCTACATGAGATCGCTTGGCCTAACTTTTTGGAGACTTTTCACATTGTTCGGCTCGATGCGAGGACCCGATAAACTATGATAACATTTGGGTCTTATTGTTGTCTTAAATGAACTTTTTTCAATTTGGTCTATATTGGTTTCTCATTGAGATGAACAATATGATATTAAAATTAACCCAAATTGAGTAAAAATTATGAGAAAACTCGACCAAAAAGACCATGCCAAAAATTCCCAAAAAGTTAGGCCAAACTCACTCGAAACGGTGAAAAATTGAATCTCAATCTGAACAATCAGTTCCACTAACAAGTGCTTCTCTCATTCAAAATTGGGTGCTTTCCTGTGATGGATCCAACTATGAAATGTTTTTTGTGAAGTATGGAGATATAGGTAAATTAATTGAGCATAAACAGCTAAATGCAGACAAGTAGACAACTGTTTATGTTCAAAATTATGGGATGCCAAGATTAGTTTTTTTTTTCAGTTTGATGGCAAGGTTGAATCTTGAATAAGATGGAAATCTACCTTTGATAAATTTTGCTGTCCTGCTGATGGTACGCATCGAACCTCGACTACCTTCGATATGTACAAAGTTAACAATCAATACCTGAAATAGGTTATTCTACTTCACAATTGTTCTAACCTTTTTGTTCCAATGAACCATTATCTTTTATGTAAAGTGTAGTAGTACAGCCTCTTGGTATGAGTAGGATTTGCCTAATATTATCACAGGATCATTATAGGTAGAGTTAGCCTGTATAATTCTGTAATTAACCTTGTAACATTCACCTTTTGCAACGTAATTACTCTTTGTGTTCCCTCTCTATGTTGTAATGGTAATAGAGCTTTGGTTTTAGGAAGGTCTTGGATTCAAGCATCTCAATTCACATCTAATCCTTGTTTGCTTCTATTTCTCCGACGGCATTCTTTTTCACTTGACGTATGGATATTTGTATCTCCGCATGCAAGATGGGGTTGCACGTGAGGGATGGTGTTGGGTAGCTTCATATACATTATTAGGCCAATTTCGTACCATTTAAGCTTTTGGAACAATTGGTGGCCAAACACAATGAAAACTGGTAATTGCTGACACCATGTAATCACAACCAGAATAGAATCTTACGTAGTCAGCCCAAGAATAATGAAAGTCAATCCAGAAAGTCTTTGGTAGCCTTTTGGGTGCATCTGAATATGATTTCATCTTCTGTGAGCAAAACATTTGAACCTTTGCATCCTTATTTTATTATACCTTCTGTTTGTCTATTAAAGGAGTAAACACCAGTGTGGAGACTCAAGTTTTTGTTGGAAACTATCTAAGCTTCTAAAACATACCAAAGGATTAAGATATTAAAATCTTTCAACATGATCGTAATCATCTCATAACACATCTTCCTTTCTTTTTGTTGAAGCTGAACGATCTTTCAAATACTTTGCGCACCCGGCCCCAGGTTGAGGGAACTGCCCCTCTTGCCTCTGTGCATGGACCTTGGCATGCTTATGCGTGCATGTTTGTGTTTATTTATGAGCATGGTTATGACTCCAGAGTTCAAATATACAATCCTTAGTTTCGGGTGGGATTTTTGGTGGATGAACTTATCTGCATAAGGAAAGGAATGATACTTTGCATTATATATTAATTTTTGCATCTTGATGCTGCAGAAAGTCCTGGGCCTGTTCTAACTTGTACATTTTTCATTGCTCCTTTTTTGTTAATGCATAGTCTTCGATTGCTGCTTTACCACCGATGTTTTGGAAGATAATGAATACAAAGCCTACTTGGGAAGGATAGTGAATAACCTTCGTGAATACTCCCCTGACGCTTCATTCATGGTGTTTAACTTCCGAGAGGGAGAGAATCAAAGCCTGATTGATAACATGTTGTCTGAGTATGATATGACTGTAATGGACTATCCTCGTCAGTACGAAAGTTGCCCATTACTCACAATGGAGATGATCCACCACTTTCTAAGATCAAGTGAGAGTTGGCTTTCACTTGGGCAGCGGAATGTACTCTTAATGCATTGTGAGAGTGGTGGGTGGCCAGTTTTGGCTTTCATGCTTGCTGCCCTCTTCATTTATAGGAAGCAATACATTGGGGAACAGAAAACTTTGGACATGATATATAAGCAAGCACCTCGTGAGCTTTTGCAGCTTATGTCGCCAGTTAATCCATTACCTTCACAACTGAGGTACCTACAGTATGTCTCAAGAAGGAATGTGGGCTCAGAATGGCCCCCACTTGATCGAGCAGTTACGTTGGACTGCATCATTCTCAGATTCATTCCCAACATGGATGGAGAGGGAGGTTGCCGTCCAATATTTAGGATATATGGACAGGATCCTTTCATGGCTGCTGATCGGACTCCTAAAGTGCTGTTCTCAACACCAAAGAGGGGCAAAACTGTTCGTCATTACAAGCAGGTGATTTCAATATCTTTTCCATTCCTAGTGTGATTTCCTTCTTTTTTGTTTATCTTTTTGCAAATGTATTTTCCACTTCTTGCCAGATCACAAAGAAACATATGAATATTATTTATCGTACTAACATTCTGTTAAGTAGATGTTATTGTGCAATCATACCATCAGAGGATATGTTTTTAAGAGTTAGTGTGGAAAATCTTGCTTTTTCACTTGTTATTTTTGTTTTGATTATTTTAACTCTGCTGCTAACCATGAGAATTGGCGTCTTCATTGTGAAGTGGTGTGATATTCCAGTTCAAAAAAAGAAAAAAGAAAAAGAAAAAGAAAAAGAAAAGTGACATTCTTATGCGATGTGTTCTACTACCTTGAAAGTAGATTTTTCATTCAAGGCGAATTTATAACTCCAAGTTGCTATTTGTCAAGTTTTTTTTCCTTCACCTCTAACAGATAAAGTTTGGGGTATAATTTGATTGCTTCCTTGCTTACATGATCTACCATCAGTCTCTCTCTCACTCGCTCAAATTCTGGTTTTAATATTGTTGGAACAGCATATATTCCCCGCCTTTTTTTTTTTTTTTTTTCTGATTAAAGAATTTTGAAAGGGTGTTGAAAACCTTTTTGATTAGAGTTGGCTGATGGTTTTTCCTTGTCAAAATTTCACCTCTTTCCACAACTATAATCATACAATAAACGTTTGTACCCATTTCCATAATTTGTATGGATCCATTGATCTTATAATATTACTCAAAGTGAGTTACCTGTTGAAACAAATGTTATGGTAGAATATACAAATAGCTTCAGAATGCTGTCAGTTTGGGTTAGAATCTGGAGTGTTTTTTGTGCATGGTGAATTCTAAGCTGCTAGCACTAATACTTGTAGAAAGCACTTCTAACTGGCAGTGACTTGTTAGATATTCGGATGCGATTCCAGCTTGATTGGAAATAGTAATAGGACTTGGAAACTTGTTTCAAGTCACTTTTGACTGTGTGCCATGTTAACTGGATTTGTGTATGTTCAATTATTGTGTCCAAATGTGGGTTCATTTAACGTAGAAACATGATTTAAAAAATATTCAAGCGCTGACCATCTAGTGTACATTGAAGTGCATATGTTGTAGTATTTAGAGCTGATTATGGGCGTTACAGCTGTGATGATATATCCACATGTGGTTACAACATACGAGCTTAATCACGATGTATGATGTAACTTATTACTCGTAAGATAGGAATTATTGTTCTCTCCTCTTTTTGGTTATTTTTGTCACTGTGTCAGCTGTGTATCCACAACAGTGCGTCAGATAGCATAGCCCGTGTTCATATCCATCTTTGTCTGGTCAATTTGTGAGGTACTTCAAAATCTTTAGGTTGTCCGTGCACTGTTGGACTTGGATCTGTTGAATTTTTTTTTCCATCAAGTAAAGTTGCATATATGTAACTTTCTATGTATCAATAATAATCTCTTGTGGCTGAGTTACTTTGTGGTGTTTCAGAGCGAGTACGGAGAGAAACTTTTGAAGAATTTTTGTACTTTAAAATTCAATTATCAAGTTCCTGCTTAGGTTATATCATCTTGTTTTCATATTTCATCGCAGACAGATTGTGAACTAGTTAAAATTGACATCCATTGCCATATTCAAGGCGATGTTGTGCTCGAGTGCATTAGCTTGGATAATGATATGGAAAATGAGGCAATGGTGTTTCGCGTCATGTTCAACACAGCCTTCATTAGATCGAACATTTTGATGCTTAACCGTGATGAAATCGATATCTTGTGGAATGCTAAGGATCAGTTTATGAAGGATTTCAGAGTAGAGGTAAATATGCTTTTATAATTTTTTCAACCATGTTTAGCGGTACCTCCTTTTTTTTTTTTGAGAAGCAAATTTCAGTTTTCTTTTTTGGGCTGGATGAAGGTACTCTTTTCAGAAATGGATGCTGCACCTTCATGTACTATGATTGATGTGCCTGGTATTGAAGAGAAAGGTCTTCCAATTGAAGCATTTGCTAAAGTTCAAGAGATGTTCAGCAATGTGGATTGGCTAGATCCAAAGATAAGTATGCTTGAGCAAATCATTATTATCCAGGAGAAATTGGAGTCTGGTTCTCCCCAGATTGCTAAAAAGATCAGTCTGTTGCAAGAACCAAGTCCTGAAGAAGTAATAGAGACGGAAAAATCAGAGGGGCTCCTGAAAAGTAATGTCCTCTTAGAAAAATTGTTGTCTGGCTCACCCGCGAGTGCCAAAAAAGATCAAGTATGTAATACTGTTTACACACTTTTAATTGGGAATGATTTTTTCCATTTCTCTACCACCCAGTCAATTATAGACTTAACCCGTATTTCATGGCTACAGATCTTTCTGGCTAAGGAGTGGGGGGTCGTTGGGAATCTTTAGTGTTACTATGTTTTTAATTTTTTGTTTCAGTAAGGTGGTTCTTATTAAAGAACCATGAAATACGGAACCAAAAAAAGGGTGGGGGGGATGGGGGAATGCATAGAATAAGAGTAGGAAAAAATTATAAGGTTGCATTTAAGATATATTTACAATGTTTAAGAGCAATCTGTTGCAGGAACTGGATTCTGAAAGAGTTTTACTGGAACCAAAATTGGAGAAATCAGAAAACAACTTCAAAAGTTCACCATCAATGGATGTGGGTATGCCCTCTTTGGAGCCATCTGTAATGGTGAGCTCAGTGGCGAATAAGATTGAGCCACAAGAACCGAAGATTGCTCTTCAGCGCCCCTCTCACTCTGAGAAGATTGAGCCCCAAGAACTGAAGATTGCTCTTCAGCGGCCCACTCACTCTAAGATCATATCCCAGAGAGTACCTCACACTTCTTTGTCTTCTCCAGCTTCATATTGCAATTCTTTGCAAAGTTCACCAGTATTGAATTCCAGGTACCATAGTGCACCCTCAGCTCTTGGCATTACGGCTCTGTTGCACGATCACATAGAGTCTGAAAATAATAAAGCTACTCACACGGTGACTTTATCGCCGCCTTCTACCACTTCAGATTCTTTTCCACTTCTGTCAAAACATTTGCAGCCAGGTATCATCTCAATATTGCCTCCAGCTCAGACGTCTCCCTCATTCCAACCTTCTATGGAGGTTCCTGTAACTTTGAGTAGAACTTCTTTAACATCTTGTCCTTCTCTTCCTCCTCCTCCTCCTCCCCCTCACATAGTTTCCCAACATGCTTTAGCATCAGTACAGCGTAAGGTGCAACAGTCATCACCCTCGATTGATAAATCATTCCCAGTTATGCCTTCCCCGCCTCCTTTCTTAGGGGTAGCTCCATTGCCTGCTATCAACAAGTCATTTCCCACTCCCCCTCCCCCCCCTCCCCCTCCACGACCCACGTCTTCCCCTTTGCCAGTTTCGTCTCCTCTTTTCTCAGGGGTAGCAACATTGCCTGCTATCATCAAGTCATTTCCCACTCCCCCTCCTCCCCCTCCACCACCCACTTCTTCCTCTTTGCCGATTTCGTCTCCCACCATTAAGAACTCATTTTCAACTCCTCCCCCTCCTCCTCCCCCTCCTTTATGTCCTGGGCCAGCCTCAAGCCCTAGTACTATGTCCTCAGCACCACCGCCACCCCCCTGTCCTCCCAGTGTTGCTCCGAAGGACCCATTGTCTAGGAGTTCCCCCCCTGGTCCACCTTTGCCACCTCCTCCTGCTCTGTTTAGCAATGGGCTTTCAAAAACTGGTGGTTCCTCTCGACAACCTCTTTCAGCGGGTAGTAATGGAAATATACCTCCGATTCCTGGGCCACCTTTGAGCACAAAAGGAAGGCTGCCATTACGCGCTAATTCCAGGTATGAGCAGTCAAAAAAGGCATCCCTGAAGCCATATCATTGGTTGAAGTTGACAAGAGCCATGCAAGGAAGCTTATGGGCTGAGGCACAAAAATCCGATGAAGCTTCCAAGTATCTACAGTTTTCCTCGACTTCTTTTCGTTCTTGTTGCTTTTTCACCCAAGAATATTCTGTGTTTATTCTCTTTCTGTTTTGCCCCTGCCCCAGGGCTCCTGAGTTCGACATGACTGAACTTGAGAATCTTTTTGCGGCAACTATTCCAAATAATGGAAGCACAGGTGGGAAATCAAATCGTCGTGGGTCGGGACCTAAATCCGACAAAGTCAATCTGGTAATTTAGTGCTAAATTATTGAAAATGGAGCATGCAGTTAGTTTTCTTTCTTGCTTGAACAGAGTGATCTATATCATTAGTGTACTACTAGTTTATATTAGTAGTCTTGCATTGGGCTGCATATTCATCTAATGGGCTTTCCAGGTTGTAATTCCCAAGCTTAACTGTAATAGGATTGGGTTTAGATTGGCCTTCTAATCTCTAATTGGTTGAATGTTTGTTGGTCTTACAATATAATTTCATTTGAAATAGAAGCATATCATGCATATACACTGACAAATTTCCGTAATCATAGCAGGGAGTCAATCTTGTACTTTTACGCGAAGATGAGCTGTTGAAGCTGTTCCAACCATTTTTGTGGGGCTGTTTTGATTAAAAAAAAGCCCGCTTCTCTTATCCTAACAGTTTGGGAACAAAACCAAACTGGTAAGGGTGCCGGTTGACGAGCCAACCAGTCGGACTGGCCGGTCTGGTCCGGTTTTTAAAACATTGTGTCGGAGTATACTTCTGTGAATCTGTTTTGTAGAGCACAACCCAGATTCAGAAGAAATATAAACTGATTTAGTGTTGGTTTTTTTTTTCTTTCTATTTTTATTGTTCCTGTTTTGGTGGGGGAAGGGGAGGGGGAGACTGTGAGGAATTCTTTCATTTAAAGAGACTCTTTTTGCCACTTGCCTCATTGCATAGGAGGCCTGCTATGACATGATCTCTCTCTCTCTCTCTCTCTCCCCCGCATATTGTATTGTATGGTCCTACTCTTTGTGTTCATGATTAAGTAGTTAATACTTGTTGAGCATCAACTCTGATTTGTTATCATCAAATCTATGCTTTTTTCTTGCAGATCGACCTCAGACGGGCGTATAATTGTGAAATCATGCTTACAAAAGTCAAGGTTCCTTTGCCTGATTTGATGGTAAGCCAAACTTCGTGGCTTTGATTTTGTTATTTTCTCTTGGTAGTAGTTTTTAAGCTCTTGAAACTGGAATTGTAATGCTGGGATCTTGGCTAGAGACAAGTGGTTTTTGTAGGGGAGTCAGTTGGATCTCGTCCCACATTGGTTAATTATCACTAGAGGCGGAAAATGGCCGGGTTGGGTTGGGTTGGCTTTGGGCGGGTTGATATGGGTTATAAGTTGAATATGGGTCAATAATAGGTGGGTAAAACATGGCTGGGTCGAATATGTGTCAAGTCATACCTAACCCGACCACACTGCAATTTTGGCTCATCAAATGGCTGCCACATTGACATCACCTTCGTGAATCTCGCCCCCAAAACACCTCCCTTTTGCTTTCTATATAATCTTTACGCCACCACTTTGAAATCTTATCTTGTGGGTGGTGGACTGGTGGTAGATTTTCTCGAGAAAATGCGTGTCATGGGAAAATCCAAATCAGTTTTGATTTTAACTGGGAGGGCAATTAATGAGTCTTGAGCTTCATCCTAGACATTCTGGATTGCATCCTCTGTTATGTACAGAGTGGCTGATTTCTTCATTGAAGCAGAATGGAGGCCCTGTTATTGCTCTCCAGCCAAAGAAGCAATTACAAGCAGTGGTAACATTTCGGTCTCTGAGCAAGGGGAGTCCAAAATCGTGTGCCTCAGTTCCAGCGGAATGCAGCTCGAAGATATCTCAGACACACTGTTCATTGACGATGTCTCTTTAGTTTTACCCATTTTGAACCCATTTATACCCATATATGTGTGGGTTAATGTGGGTTGACACATAAACCCATAACACAATATGGGTGGATTTGGGCAGGTTATAAGTGCCCGGATATGGGCAGGTTGATGGGTTGGGCTGAAAATTGCCACCGCTAATCATCACCTCCAAAACTAGTAAATGAACCTAGGTGGCTTCTCCACTCATAGCCAATTGGTTTTGAGTTTATACGAGTGGTATTAGTTTGTCTGGAATAACGAGCTTCGCTAGTATTGGGGCAGTATAATGAAGAAGGATCAAATGAAAACATTAGCAATGCATTTGCGGCATTTTGTTTTGTCCAACGATAAAATTAGGAAAAGTTATTTGAAGATTATTTACAACAGAGTGACGGAGATCAACAAATTAGGAAAATAGAGCTAGTTTTATTGAAAGTGAGATCTAGTGTTATTTAAAATGTCATTGTGGTTAACTTTGGAAAGGAACGTACAGAAATATAAGGGGCCGGAAATAATGTTGGAAGTCCCCAGAGCATTTATGGTCCTTAGCTCCTAAATAGTTCAATAGTGATGGAATGATACGAAAAATGGGACTTGATTTTCTTTGCTTCTGCAATGGTGCTCGTGTAGGAAGGATGAAGAGAAACTGACAATCTTTTCCTTTTCTTTTTTTTTTTTTTTTTTGTATTGGCTGGCCCATGGCTTTAGACTTTTAGTGCTATGGCACAATTGTTCTTCTTTTGTAAAATGGATTGGTGGCTCCATCATTCGTTAGGGATATTCAAATTAACTTTGGGGGCGATGGTATCATTGAGAAACCTTGCTTCTTTTAAGTTGATTCTATTTCCTTTATTCCCATTAATTGTTGCTTGGTACTCCATTAATTGTTGTTTGGTACTCCATTAATTGTTACTTGGTACCATCACAGGGTTCAGTTCTTGCTTTGGATGATTCAGCATTGGATGTTGATCAGGTTGATAATCTCATAAAATTCTGTCCTACGAAAGAAGAAATGGAACTTGTCAAGGTAAAGGAACTTTGTTTCTGAATACTTATCATCAGAAGAGAAACAAGTATTTAGCATCTGCCATCTTTTAATATTCCCTTACATGCTGGGCTTTAATATTTTTCTATCATTCTGTATATCCATCCCAAGTAGAATTAGATCGTCAACAATAATATATAGGTGCTCTTTTCATTCTGATGGGTTCTAACCATAGTTCCATGATCAGAATTACAAAGGCGAGAAGGAGATCTTGGGAAAATGTGAACAGGTGAGTCGGTTTGTACGTCTTCGTCCTTTAATTATTGACGCTTTTTACTGTTTTGGTTTGTTCGGGTAGAAAAGCAGCATTTCTCGGTGGTTATAGCTTTATAGCTTGCAAACTCATGACCTTGACTTGCTAGTTGCCATCCACATATTGTCTGTCCATGCAATTGGAAGGAAATTGGTCAACTCTGACTTATTTGTTAAAAGTACTTAATAGGGTTTGGGAGGACAACTTCACGTGTCTAAAGTGTTTTATTGTCATTTTGTTCTGATACACTTGCTGTGAACATTTCTATGACAGTTCTTCCTAGAGTTGATGAAAGTGCCACGAGTAGAGTCTAAGCTAAGAGTATTCTCTTTCAAAATACAGTTCCGCACCCAGGTTAGAGCAATGTATCTCATTGTCTTTTTTTTACTTTTCTTTGTCGTTACTGATCTGGGTTTCTTCTTGCACTTTTTTTCAGGTTTCTGAACTCAGAAATAATTTGAATATTGTAAATTCTGTAGCTGATGAGGTAAGACTTATTTTTTCGCTTTACTTTCTGTTGTGATGGAAAAGATGTACCCTTAAAGCTAATCTTTGCTTAACCACTTCAATTAATTTTTTTACCAGATCAGGAATTCAGCCAAATTGAAAAGAGTTATGCAAACTATTCTGTCACTGGGGAATGCCTTGAACCACGGAACTGCAAGAGGTGAGTAAAAGAGTTTGTTTTCCTCTTTTACTATCCAGCTTCAATATTTTTATTCTGTGGTTTGGCATTTTCTATTGTTAATAGTTTATTTGAGGTGGCAGTTCGATAGGATCTAGGTTGGTTGGATATCACGGAACATAATGCCCTCGACAGAGCTCAATGGGGAAAACAGATTCATGTAGCCGACACCAAGTGTTTGGGATTTAAAGCTGGGTTTGGTTTGATTTGGTTATGGATTAGATATGTGATATTATATATGCATATGCATAAACATATTAGTGGATGAGTATGATACCATGGAAGACATATTTTAACTTGTCAAGGCAAAAACATAGAATTTGATCTTGTTCTCCAAAGATGTTACATAAATATACTAGCTCAAAGTGATGTTTGAGTTGATTATCAATATTAGACCAAAACCGAAGAGAAGGAAAAAACTGTATCCAACCAAGACTGGACATTAACCTTAACGGAATCAGCATTGACAGACTCTTCTGCCTATGATATTACCTCCAGCATCACTGGTGACTGGTTCCCATGACACTGCTTGACCTGTACTTCGACCTGCTGGGGAACCCCTTCTTCACATGTCCAGAAAATTTCAAATTACCAGAATGAAGTGACCAAAAAAGGGCCAAGGGCAGCACAAATGTTAAAAAGTGCATTTAAAGTTTGAATCAGCTTTATGTCCAGAAAATTTTGAAGTTATCTTAAATACAGTGACGAAAAAGGCGGCAAGGAGCACAAGGTTGAAAAAAGATAGATGCTAGATTATTCCCCACAAGAGTAAATCCTGGTTGTGTGAATTTCCCTTGTTGGCTGCGAATTATAACTCATTTTTTCCATATCAAGCATTGGCCTAGGCAGTATTTCCAGGCCGTTTTGCCACCTTAAGAAGATGCTGCCACTTATCTTAATTCCTGAGGAGAACCTAAAACAGTTGCCTCATGACAACCTTTCTCTACTTGCTTTAGGGGCAGTTGCAGGAAAAATTAAACCAAAATAGCTGCCTCATGACAACCTTTCTGTACTTGGTGCCTTGGGGCCTGGGGGTCAAGTGCAAGACTTTGATCTCCTGCTGGATGGATCTAATTTGATATGTCAAGGAATAGCCTTAAATGGTAGGTTCTGGGACGTGGTTAGGAGAAATGTGAATCAGCATGCCTCTCATAAATAAGTGCAGGGTTACTCCAATCTGTCATTTTTGTAGCATTCAGTATGGGTTTTTTAACTTTTGTTTTCAGGTGGTTGTATTGTCATTGCTACAAATGTACCTTGCTTTGTTTTTAGCATGATGTCAAGTTCCATTCTGATAGGTTCTGCTGTTGGATTTCGATTGGATAGTCTTCTTAAACTTACAGATACCCGAGCCAAAAACAACAAAATGACTCTCATGCACTATCTGTGCAAGGTATTAAAATTCTGATTGTTTATTTATCTTGTCAAGTTCGCTCAATGGTTTATTGTTACCTCATTTCTACTCATGTGAAGATCTTTGATAAGCTAATTGATATTTTGCTCTTTTTATTTCCTTTCTCAAAATCCATGTGTACTTAAGCCATGCATTTTTGTGTCCTTTCACACATTAATGTTGTAATGAATCCAGGATTTAAAGGTGAACTATCAATTGGAGTTCGCATCTTCATTTGATTGTGACACTTTTACCACTATCCATCCCCAACCCATGACATGACTACTGAGGTCTAACACCTGGGATGGAAGACATCTTCTTCCATGAACAGTGTCTCCTGGCCAATAAACCTAAATTTACGTGCCTACACTGTCATAACTGTGCTGACCACTATGTTTGCTTATTAAGATACTTGTCGGTCAATTAAGTTAGGTATTTAAGAAACTAACCCGTAGGGCGTGACAGGAACAAGATAGATTGTCTTTGGATAGGGGTCTAGACACTATCGGGTGTCGGCGAAGTATTGATCTGAAACAAAGCTATTCGTCCCTATTTTAACAGGCAGAATACAGTTTATGATACAGCAGGATGAGAGACCCTGTACGTTGATGAAGTACTCTGAAAACGGAAATTAAGTTTGCAATGGAATAAACTCTATGATATTGTGGGATGACTGGATGAGAGAAAGCTGACCCTGTACTGTAAATAAGTTAGACATGACCATAGTCCATAGTTGCACAATTCGCCCCATATGGGTGCCGCATTGCGTTCCAGCTCGCAGATCGACGTACTGATCTGAAATTCAGGTCTAGTTAGCGCACTAATACAATCAACATTGCGGATCCCAAACAAATTTTTATTTTCCTAGGCCAGTTCTGTGACAACTTTCCATTTTTCCCTTGACGTGAGCTTCCTTCCTCCTAAAAGCAGAAACGTTTCAAGCCTATACCTAACCTATTACTAATAGGCACAGAGAGTAGTCAAATCAACTGACCACTAAGCCAAAATACTCATAGACCATCTATTTGACAATTAATACTATTTTGTAATACAGAGAGTAGTCAAATCAACTGACCACTCGCGCTCCCGCTCACGAATGCGGATTATGTGACTTAGGACATGACAACGTAATGTTGGAAAACATGGATTCCAAGTGCAATGATCATATAAAGCAACAACTTGTGGAAGAAATTTAGAGGGCTGTTACATGTCATATATGCGTGAATATGATTATCATTTGGATTTGATTCATGGTGGCTCATAGATAAATGAAAATCTTGTCTCACTATTGGGCAGTCTCTTTTTTGAGCAAGTTAAGGGTCAGAGATCTCTGAGGCAGTGGACCTCCAACTTAATCCAATGTTTTCGAGAGAGTTGTAACAATATTTGGAAGAAGTCAATTTAATTCACCTTTTTGTCTTCTTTGAACGTAGTAAACACCAATGAGGTGTTTCAAAGGGAAGAAACCAAACCGAGAGGAGACGAAAACACTAATTGTTTTCCGAGTCTGGAGTCCTAACATAGTTGTACGCTCTGGATTAGAGAACCTATTTATTCTATTGATATCATTTCCAGAATGCTGAAATGCTGAATTATTTGATCTCTTTTTTCCTGTCAATCTGCAGGTGCTCGCTGAGAAACTACCAGAACTACTGGATTTCCCAACAGATCTCAAAAGTTTGGAGGCATCAACAAAGGTGCACCTGTTGTATGTGAACATGTAATTTTCTTTCATAACACTGGCATTTTAGGGGTTAAATGGTTGATTATCGTGCAGATCCAATTGAAATATTTGGCAGAAGAAATGCAAGCGATTAGCAAGGGGATAGAGAAAGTTCTTCAGGAGCTAGCCGCATCAGAAAATGATGGTCCTGTGTCTGAAAACTTTTGTAAGGTAACCATGTGCAGAAACTATTCTTATCAATTTGAGGATGGGGTTTCTCTGCCTTTGTTTCTTGCTTAATATTCCACATGCTTGGCATCCAATGGTGTTTAAGATTTCATAGATGGGACATCTCGAACTGAGCCTATTTATAGTGGACAGGGACCTTGCTCTGTCGACTGCAATTACATGTGAAATTGGATACAACAATAACAGAATCCAACTAGTCCCCAATCATTAGGTGTATGGCCGGGGATGATTGGAGAAAGACCTAACCATTGGCAATATGCACTAAGTGGTTGCTCTCAAAAGACCATTGGAATAGTGCCCCCTAACCTCCAAGAACCGAGGAGCTACATGGACGTTTTGCTGCAGAACCATGCCCCAAATCAAAGCCGAAAGGCATCAGCAAGGGCAGGCGTAGAGACCCAAATTAATTTATGTGCTCATTACCATGCTTTCTTCATTCATGGTCCAGAGAATCTGACTAATGAGCACTTACATGTGAGATTGGATGTGATAATAAAATGAGGTTGTTATATGGAGTGTACTGTCTTTTCTCATAACACTTCTCACCATCTCATCTTCCTCATTGTGAGTATGCTGAGGTTTGCAATTAATTTTTTCGTACCTACCTTTTATACTACACAAGAGAATGTCTTCACGTATCTTGTACAACTTGGACTTGACCAAAAACATTTTTGAAGTACTTATCCAGTTATATGAGAAATGAAAAATTCTTATGCCTCTAGTTTTTGACTCTCTGGGAAACATTCTTCTCAATCTTTTTGGATACATTAGCCAACCCCATGAACCAAGGACACTTAGCAGCATTTGACCACTGGACACGCCACGTGGAGTATTTTTGTTTTATTACGTCTTTTTGTTGACTCATCAGATACACGGGCAGGTCACTATTGGGCCAATAATCTCAAGATCCTATAGGGAAAATGCTTATCGTATATGCGCATGATGTCAAATTCTAAAGTAATTTGCAGTGGTTTGCTGGTAAGATGTGTTTTGTTAATTGCCCTTTTGGTTCTTACTTCTTACTTAGTTACTGAGTTGCTCTAGTATGCATTGAATTTGAAATTATGCAGCACATTTTTTTTTTGGTTTTTTTTATGCTTAATTAGTTTTGTTTTTAATATTATTTTTGTGGCTTTTGCATGTTATATAAAACCATCTGCATCCATAGCATATGTAGTTATAGATAAATATTTTTTCCATAATTTTCTTCGTGTCCGTATCCCTTTTTTTTTCAAGACCCAAATGTCCGTGCGTCTGTATTATTTCATGTTCGTGTCTTGTATCCTTGTCCTGCTTCTGTAATTGAACCTGATTGTTGGAAATTGCCACCTGTAGATGCCCCTCTATCAACCTACATTCCTACTTATACTAACTTTTGGTTTGTCTCCTGTCTACGAAAGAAATCACACTATATTGCTCTTGGATCTTCTGAATCCAAGGGTTTGGGTTTTATAGCACAATTCCATATATCTTGCTTAAGAGTTGGAAGGGAAGTATTGAGAATTTTATCTGATACTTTTCATGAGTAGTTTCATCCACAGCTAATGCAAAGGAAATGGATCCTTGATTTGATTCTATTGTTATTGAAAAACAATTGTCTCAAGTCTCAACGCTCCCCTCTATTCTCACATTATTCATCCCTGAATTATATCACGGGATATTTTCTTACTTGCATTGTTAGCGGAGACTCCTTTCTATTTTAAAACTTGCCATTTTCTAGCTTTCGGTATTTCAGTGTTAGTGCTTCTTAGTTTTGGTATAGGGTATTATGTGAGCTAATTATAGGTACAAACTGACGCTGGACGATCAAAGAATAAGAATAGCAAAGAAGATAAACATTTCATTTGATAAATTGTCCACATCATCTAAGAAACCCTAAAAATCCACATCTAGTGATAAACATTTCTAGGGTTTCTTAGGTTAGAAATGGGCAAAGCCCTAGAAATCCACATTTAGGGAGCAGCAAAGGCATTCACACCTGTACTGCGGAGAAATTAAGTTGATTTCACAAATTGTCCCAAAAAATATTCGTAGAGTCCCATAGAGTCTTTTTTTTTTTGTGGTAAATAAGTCCCATAGAGTCTTCCTATCAATAACATCAAAATGAAGATTAGACTAATATTCCTAATAGGTAAAATCCTAAGGTAACAACTAAATTCTCTCAATAATATATTCGCATTAACAACTACTAAGTGAAAATATCCTCCAGGATCAAGTACGAATAGCTCACAGGGTGATCCTTCCCGTTCCCTTTCAGAAACTGTTGGATTTATGATGCCAAACTTCATAGACAGGCATTAAGACATGAATGTTAATTTTGTTTCTTTGTCGGCATGGGGTTTCTTCAAGCAAGGTTTAATTGTTTCCCGCATGCACTATTATCATTTCATTGGCTGATGTGCTGGTGGTATCGCTTCCATATGTCTGCTAGATTTGCAAGCAAAAATGTAGCTGTGGTTTTTTCTGAGATACACACTTACCCAATGCTGTTGTTTTTAAGCCCCGTGCAATGTACATTATTTACTTGGAAGTCTAGGATTATTAGTTGTTATTATTTACTTGGAAGTCTAGGATTATTAGTTGTTTTCAAATATGTGTTTCTGAGTAGTTCTCCTTTCTGATCAGTTATTTTATTTCCCCATAATCAGATTTTGAAGGAGTTTCTTAGTTTTGCTGAAGCTGAAGTGAGATCTTTGGCTTCACTTTATTCTGGAGTGGTATGTCTCCATGTTTTCTTTTGTTGTTCTCAGAAGATATAAAACACATTCCTAAACTTGGATGATTCCAGGGAAGAAACGCAGACGCGTTGGCTCTTTACTTTGGAGAAGATCCTGCCCGTACTCCGTTTGAGCAAGGTAGTCTGGTCTGTTAATTTTCTCTAACATGCTGTAGAAAAAATTAGCATGTAAATACAGCTACCCGTTGCTTGTAGAAAATGGAAAGAAATTTAAGTAATTCAATAAAAGGCGGCATTTATTTAGTTTACTAAGCTCATTACACACATGGCGTGGTTTCTGCCCTCACTAGGAGTCACCAGAAGTTAGTTTTGATGCTCTACCATGGAGTGTGGTAGTGTGACAAATTAAATGGGTTGACATATCTAGTGCTCAAGTCTGTTCTCGAATGTGCTTTCGTAAATAGAAGATGATCCACACCCGAGGAGAAATACTCCACAATTCTGCATTGACTAATCGAGGTTATATAAAACTGGAAATGAAAGAATTAGGAAAGAAATCAAATGCTTGAATTTTCTGTGGAAATTAATAGCAAAATCTAACTTTCAGCAATCAAATTATTATTATTTTTCCCGGAGGCCATGTGAAAAAATAGCAATCATATTGCTGTACTGAAATTAAAAAAAAAAAAATGAAGTGCACATTGTTTATGATGAGGAGGAGATGTGCTTCGTTTGCTCTAGATTTTTTTTTTGATATTATTTTTCTGTTGCAGAAGCAGTTGCATGTTTATGCTCTTTTCCCTTGGGTTTGTGAGTAACTTTGAATCTTGACTCCATTCAGACTATGTACTGCAGTTGTTTCAACTCTACTTAATTTTGTGAGAACGTTTGCCCGAGCCCATGATGAAAATCTCAAGCAAATTGAGCTGGAAAAGAAGAAGGCTCAGAAGGAAGCAGAAAATGAGAACATGCAAGCAAGTACCCCAAAAAAGCAAGCAAGTACCCCGAAAAAGGGCGCATAAACTGAGAAGATGAGGACAAGTGGCTCCCAAAACGGAATCTTGAAATGAGAAAATGGGAAACAAGTTCTCCCAAAAGGCATAAGATATCAATGAACCCATCAAGAACAGGAACTTCAATTAATCAAGCCCCTTCTGTTATTTATTTAATTGATCAACAGTCACGCGTACAGTGGGTGCAAGACTCAGGTATATTTACAATTAAATCGTGATGGTTAGAAATTTGATGGCAGAATAAGCCAGAAGTTGAAGTCTTGCAAATAGCTGAGGATTTAACGCAACTTCACTAGTGGCAAGTCTTTTTATCCCTCCACTTTGAAATTTGGTGCTTTCACCATTGTTTCCATAGCAATTTCTAATCTGGTTTAATGTTTCTGGAACACAGATGGGAGTGGAAATTCCTGGTTGCTGCATCACCTGTAAGATACTTTACGGTATTTTGTTTTTTAAGGTATCATTAGTGATTAGTCATTTAAAGTCCACTATAGTTTATTAATAAGATATCTTTCGTTGTCTAGTCTTTTATTCTTTCCTTGTAGAACTCCATCTGTAAATTTTGACTCATACATATAGTGTTATAGATTCACGTATACGTACAATATTGAGCGTTTGAAGATCCTCTGCCCCACGTTTCTTATCCGTCGATCTCGGTGTACAATATTGAGCGTTTGAAGATCCTCTGCCCCACGTTTCTTATCCGTCGATCTCGGCAACCAACGGTCTGAATTTCATGCTGGCACTCTTGATCTGCGCCGTCCATTGCCGAGTGAAATCCGGACTGTTGGTTGTTGAGATTGACGGTTGAAAATGGGTGGGCAGGGAAAGGGGGCAGAGGATCCGGTTCCGTATTGAGCAGCATAATTTTCATAGGAAATCTTCCCACTTTTGGATTCGCAATATGTTAGTCTAGACTTGAGTTAATCAGTGGCAATTAATCCAATTATGCGATGTTCTTGAATTGATGCTTATGCTTGCCAGAATGCCAGCATCTCTTATCTAACAAGGTTGGAATCATTAGGTCTGGAGTGAGATTTTGTGTTGCTTTCAAGTGAATACAAATGGATCGGTTGTGCTGCACGAACTGAAAATATAGGCTTGGGTCTTGCTTATTGTGTAGTGCGAACCAGGGTGCACATACATCAGGCTGGGCCGGTCTTATACTAGATAATAACGAGATTTGTGCATTTCCAAGCCCGACTCATTTATAATCGGTCTTTCTTTAATATGTTCAAGCCCAACTCAAATAAAATTTTAATTTTCCTAGCCCGTCTTAGAAGCCCATTTATTTTTCTAAAGCATGGTATCACAAACATAAGTAAATCAACCATAACGATCACAATTACAAAACACAACCGTAATAATTTACTTAAAGTTTTAAGTGCCTACGAAAATATTAAATATAGATGATCATTGAATAAGAGACGAGGAGATCTTACTGAATAAGAGGGGATAAGGAGATGCGCCTCTTCTCTAAGATAATATAACCCTAAGCAGCTAGGTTACATATATATATGTTCGAGACATTATCAATCGTCGGCCAAAAACAGTAGAGAGCTGAATGAAATTGTTCTCTAGGTATATATATATATATATATGTTCATGGATTGTTAACTGATATTGCAACCTAGAAGAGGGTGAATAGGTTGAAGTCATGTACTTAATCCTTTTTTATAAACTTCAACAAATAGGTGAGTAATAACATATACAAACCAAAGTGGGGAAATAGAGAGAGGATTTGTATTCCACTTTTCAATGAGTGCTTAGCTCTTTCAAGTGAGGAAGAATGATAAAATATGAGATTTTGCATAGTTTGATAAAATTTGAGATTTTTGCACGAACTTCTTCTTTACTGGATAAAATTACACTTGATTTTATCAAATTTTGATTTCGTGATTTATCTTGATAAAATTAAGTGACAAACTCGCCTGTCTATTACAGAAAAATTTATCTTTGATGATAAAAAGAACTCGTGTTAGAAGGGCTCACACAGAGACAAACTAGAGGTCTTAAATGTTACTACCTCCGTCCCAAAAATATAGTCCCTCGTTCCATTCTAACCGGATAGAAAATCAATTATATCTTTCAATCGGTAATACATTTCATATGCAATATGAATCTTGTTTGATAAATCTCAATTATATCTAAAATATACAGTTTTTAAAATCACCTACATAGATTATAAGATATACTCCAGTACATTGAAAAGTGACATGAATATGCAATATGAATCTTGTTTGATAGATTCCAATTAAATCTAAAATATACAGTTTTTAAAATCACCTATATAGATTATAACATATACTTCATTACATTGAAAAGTGACATGAATATGCAATATGAATCTTGTTTGATAGATCCCAATTAAATTTAAAATATACAGTTTTTAAAATCGCCTATATAGAGTATAATATATAGTATATTGAAAAGTGACATGAACTACCAAAAAGGACTATATTTTTTGGACGGAGGGAGTATTTTCTTTCTTTACTCAAATATATAAAAGAAGTAACTAAGACCTTGTAGCCTAGCGGTTATCTCATAGTTCTCCCACAAGGGAAATCAGGATTCGAGCCTTGGCAGAGGCGTTCGGGGTTTAAGACTATGGATAGCCTCTAGACTCCCCTCAAGAGTAACTCCTAATTCCCCCGCTAACTCCCCACGGATGTTATATCGAATGGCAATATATATACAATCCCGATCTAGTATGGACTACCTTATTTTAGTTAAATGCGGACCTACCATTTCCCGATCAAATTTTGATGATCCGAACCGTTCAATGTGTTTAAAACACATTTTAAGGGTACTGGAATCACCAAAAAAAAAAAAGACCGGGAAAAGCTTCATCCAAGCACTTTTTCATAAAACTTTATCTACGGCCTGTGTGAAAACTTGCTCGGATGAAGCTCTTCCCTGTCATATTTTTTGGTGATTCCTCGCAAGTACCCTTAAAAATGCATTTTAAACACATTGAACGGTTCGGATTATCAAAATTCGATCGGGAAATGGTAGGTCCGCATTTAACTAAAATAAGGTAGTCCTTACTAGATCGGGATTGATATACATATATAAGAAGATCTTATAAGGGTTCCCTTACATAGTTTATGTAAGGGATTTTTCGTTTGAGATTGAATTTCGACGATCCGAACAATTAGATGTGTTTAAAACATGTTTTTAAGGTCCAACGTGAGGATTCGTAAAAAAAAAAATTCCCAGAAGGGCTTGATCCGAGCATTTTTCGACTACGTTTTTATCAAAAAATGCTCGGATCAAGCCCTTCCGGGTATATATATTTTTTTTACAAATCCTTGCGTTGGATCTTAAAAACACATTCTAAACGCATCTAACGGTTCGGATTGTTGAAATTCAATCTCGAACGAAAAATCCCTTACATAAGCTATGTAAGGGAGCCCTTATAAGATCTTTATCCTATATATATATAGCCCAAGGATCCAGTCAGGACTCCCTGACGGATCCTTAGGTCCACACCTCCCCTTCCCGGCCAAATGGTCGGGATCCGAGTCGTTAGATGTGTTTAAAACGTGTTTTTAAGGGTC
>JAXBDA010000242.1:80691-100483 GCA_036023075.1 Gaultheria prostrata | reverse complement strand
AATGTTAGATGAAAAAGTTGGGTGAGAAAATTGGGTGTGAAAATTAGGTTAGAAAGTTAGATGACAAAGTTAGGTGAGAAAATATCTGGGTAGAATGTTAGTTGAAACAGTGGAGGACAAAAAAAAATATAATTAAAAAATAATTCGGAAAGGGGTTAAAAAACGGGGTTGAAAATAACGTACATAGTTGAATTGGGGTTGAAAGCGTAATTAAAAATGAGATGGTGGGAAAGTTAGTTAAATTTGAAACTGTTTGGTTCTAAAATAGAACCAAACATTGGAGACTGGGTTCTATTTTAGCACCAAAAACCACTTTTTTGTGCCAAAATATAGCAATAGCTATAGCTATTTTAACATTTGCATTGGCTTTGCTCTTAGTACACTAATTGAACTTTACCATAAGGACCTAGCCAATTTTCGTGTTTCCGGACCTAATTTTGATGATCCAAACTGCTCAATGTTTTTAAAACGTGTTTTTAGAGGGCCCCGCGAGAAATTATAACAAAAAAATACCCGGAAGAGCTTGATCCGATCAGTTTTTGATAAAGACGCTATATATAACGTTTTTATTGAAAACTGATCGGATCAAGCCCTTCCGGGTATTTTTTTTTTTATGATTTCTCGCGAGGGCCCTTGAAAACACGTGTTAAAAACATTAAGCGGTTTGAATCGTCAAAATTTGATCTGAAAATGGGAGGTCCTTATGGTAAGTTCAATAAAAGGCCCTTATTGGAAGCTCCTTGAATATATATATATATATATATATATATATGAGTAATGAAAAAGGAAAGAGGGGAAAATAAATAGGAAATTTTATTATTTCCAATACTCTATTTGGTTATTTTTCTCATCTTTTTTCTCCCAAACCAAACAAGGGCGATGAATTTTTTTGAGCTTCCCCTTCTTTTCTTTCCCTTTCCAAACTTCCAAACAAACTTACTTTCCATAACGTGGCCTATTTTTTATTTATTTTTACTGAATTCCACAGTAACATGGCCTTTTTTTTTTTTTACTGGATTCCAGTCAGAGAGAGAGAGAGAGAGAGTATTGCTTGGCTTGGCTTGGCTTTCTCCTTGCTTTCAAATCCTCAAATGGACATAAGCTCAACCATTTATTCACTCGTTTACGAGGTTGGATAAACTTACAGCGTATCTTAAAGTATTGTTTACATACATACATACCCAAATCATAAGTAAGTACATGAAAACAAACATACAACTATACATTGCATTTATTTGCTTCAAGCCTAACAAGACAGTAGTAAAGGTAAACCACTCAACGATCGTGCTCATGTGATGGCCTAAAAAAATTTAAACTTCTCCCTATTTGGGATATTGGAGGATCCCAGTACATAAGTGTGATTCTGAATATCAGAGGTATAAACATGAATCCTTGCTGAACTTTATAGGTTTGGTGCTAGCGAAGTCGATAGCCAAGGGGCAAGAAATCCAAACGCGGTGATTCGTCTTCACCAGTTTTCCCACCACGTAGCCTCGCGACTGAATATCAAACTGTAATGTCAGTGAAATTTGATAAGAATTGTTGGAGGAGGCTACCAAACCTGATCCGGCCCCGTACAAGGGAACCTTAGTTCCTTGTAAATTCACCAGCACAATTCTGTGACTCTTTCTTGGCTGATAATGTTTCTTCAACTGCAATCATGCCGTTCAAACTAAGGAAGAGTAGGTTCGGAAAAGAAAAGAAGAAACAAATACCCTTTACGTAGACTCTTCCCGGTGAAACAATTCGACAAGTAAACATACGTCACGACTCATGACTGAGAAACAAAGACATCTCGAATTTTGGGCACAAACCACAACGACGATAACAATACTCATGAAATCCCCAATCGATGGGAGTACGGGTGGGGGAAGACCGGAGCAGACCTAACATTTTACAATATATGCTCAAAGTGGTTGCTCTCGTGAAGTTTTACTACTAAAATAGCTATCCCTATACCTCAAAAAACCGAGGAACTCAAGGAAAGAGCTGCAAAAATAGCAATATAAACGTCGTGTATTTGAAAAAAATTGAATATGAAGAGCAATACAACTATGAACAACCACCTCTACGTGTCCAAAATTGTTCATCATTGTTTCGTTAATTTCTTTCATGGACATTAAACTTACAATGATATTCAACAGGAGTAGAAATATCACCTGACCAGTTGCAACAGTAATCTCTGAATAGACGAGATTGATAGGCGTTGAGCTAACATGAATCCCAAAAAATGTAGCTGGGTTGTAGACACCAATCCTCAATGAGCTGTTCAGGGTTAACATCTTCGTTGGGACCCCGGTGGAGTCGGCACCCTCACCACCATAGATATTATTCACAGTCAAGCTCTGAAAATATCGCATTGTTTCATCAGGAAGTGAATAATTAGCATAGATGAACAATTTAAGATCAGAGAATAGTAGTGATTAATCAGGAGTTGAAATACATGTAGTTAAGAAATGATTAGAATCTCAAAGGGTGTATTGAAATCCTCGCAGTGAGGTACGTCTAGAAAGATCAAACAATCACTGTGTTCTTTGTTTCAACTTTCAGGACATGGCATCATTCTGCATTTCTGTAAGAAAGTTTAACACCATGCAACTTCTAGAAAGATAAACCACAGCCATCTTGCTGTAAACGAATAAGAGACATTTGCCTTCTCTTTGCGCTATTTGTGTCAGGAAGCGGAGGGGTAAGAGTATAATACTATAATCAGATCACTGGACAACGTGTCTAGTTCCCATAACACCTAGTCTCCTACGAACTTTACGAGTATATTCCAAACTCAATCAATCCACTAGTGAACAAATTTGAGAAGAGGTACAAAGGGTTATCAGACAGACACGGGGTGAATAGACCATATCACAACATTTGCAAAGGTCTCCAAGAATGGACTCATGGAGCGAAAACTCAATTTTAGTAGGTATGTGGAGCAAAAACTTCTATTCGACAATCTGAAAATTAGTCTTTGACTCTTTCCAAAAACTGGTTTGCATTGAATTTGAACCTCAACACAAGCAAAGGAACTGAACCATGTCATAGTTAAACTGATGAAATGAAGAATTAACCTCACTCTGATGCCTACTCTTACTCTTGTTTCTTCACTAATCATGGTTTCTCAATGAAGAATTTCCAATATGATGGCTTAATTCATTTCAACTCCAACATTTCCCTCACCAATAGGAGAATCTCATAAACAAAATTAAACTGAACATAGCTGAGGGCTCGTTTCGTTCACTAGCTTATTAACTTAACTTTCAAAATAAGCTAAACTTGTTTGGCTACTATTTGCTTATTTGCTTCTTCTAACGAGTAAATTTGACAGCTCAATTTCAACTCCAACATTTCCATCACCAATAGTAAAAATTCCCATAAACAAAAACCAGCTAACCGTAACTACGCTATAGTTCGGTTCACTAGCCTATTTGCTTATTTTTATGAGTAATGTTCTACAACCAGCAAATAAAAATAACCACTTGAGCCAAACCAGTTTTTATGCAAATAATGAAATAAGATGGCGAACCAAACGGGCCCTAAGAGCAAGTACCAAAATCAATGCCAAACTTTCAGTCTAAAACATTTAATTTGCATCAAAGAATGAAATGCTCTAATGCAAGGATCTGGAACTGATATTGTGCTAAAATGACACCGAAAATTTTGGCATACCTTCACGCTAAACTCAGCTTTATAAGGCCTAGCAGCACCCCAAATAATCAAACAAAACACAGTGAACAGAAGAACAAAGCTCAAAAAGGCCAATAACCCCTGACACCTTCGGGTAAACGCCTTCTCATCATCAAACTCATCATACTTCCCTTCTTCCAAGATCACATTACACTCCGGCCACCCCTTATCGTTCCTTTTCCGGCCCCCTTTCCTCCCCGAAGCCGATCTGAAAATACCCGAAAACCGACTGGACGAAGAGTTCCTAGAGTGCCTTCCAAAAGAAGGATGTGAAGGGGACTCCATTGGGCTATTGCAATTGGGTGTCGGTTGCATTGAAGAGGACTTGTCTCCATCGTGAGAATCCCTTGAAGGGCTTTGAACATAATATTGTGGACGTTTTGGGGATCCTGAGGGTGATGATGGGGCTAAACTGGTTATATCGGATTCTGACTTTGTGTGAATCATTTTGAACAGAATTCTTGGTTGAAGTAAAAGATGCAAGTTTTTTAGAAGATTTACAATACCCAGATGCTTCAGAAGATGGAGAGAATGAAAAGATTGTTTCTTGGTAAAAAAGAGAGTGCGGAATTCACGAGGTTTGGAAAAGATGGGTTTTTCTTGTTCAGAAATTTGAAGCAAAAACTATATACAGTCCATGAAGAATGTGATGAAATGTATTGAATTACATATGCAAAAGATTGGAGACAAACCAAGAGTTAAGAGACAAGATGAGAAAACACCTTAACCAGTTCAACTTTCTCTCTCGAATCTGTGTGCCCAGCAAGAAAAGATAAAGAGAGGTTTTGTGGTTGAGAGTGAGTGAGTGTGTGTGTGTGTGTGTGTGTGTGAGAGAGAGAGAGAGAGAGAGAGAGAGAGCGCACAAACTAACTACACTTTTTTAATAGGTGTCGGCAGCCCAAAATCAATGTCAGATTCTGGACTAATTGGGTTTGTTTTGTTTTAAGGCTTTGTTTACCACTAAATGAACTTAATAAAAATAAATTAATGAAGGAGCGTTGATGAAAACATTTATGCTTTTTTTTTTTGGCTATAGAAAGAAAGTTAAATCCTTTTTCAGCAAACTACAAAATAAGGATAAATTTCGGCCACATGTATTGAATGTGACGGGCAAACTAATTTTTCTAAATACTTTTCATATTTTTGGTTAAAAAAAAAAGGAGCATGGCAAATTTTACAGACACGACTCCGTGCACACTTCCATTACAAGGATGAGTTTCACAGTGGTGCAGAATTCTGTCCTGTAAAGTAAAACAAACATGTTCAAAATGGTATTGAATTACATTTGCATAAGCTTAACAAAAAATAAAAAAGAATCACATACGCAAAACACGAGAAATTGGCTTGAATTGGGATCCAAATCATCTTTCACTGTCTTAAATCTGCGTGCCCACAAGAAAGATAAAGAGAGGTTACTTTTATGGTTGAGTGTAAGTGTGAGTGTGAGTGTGAGTGTGAGTGTGTGTGTGAGAGAGAGAGAGAGAGAGAGAGAGAGAGAGAGCAAACAAGAACTAACTACTGTTTTGTCGGCGGCCCAAGTTCAACGACAGGGGCTGTTTGGCTGACAAGTTTTCACATTTTCAGCTTCTCCTTATTAGGTTTGGTGTTTAGGCAACAAAATCCGAAACACATTTATGCAAAACACATTCTCAAAATTTGACAATAAAGAGGAGAAGTCAAAAGTTGGTTGAAAGGAGTTCTTGACGTTTTATTTTTATTTTTCACATTTTGATTAACAAAAAGACTTGTAAAATGCACTCTGCAAATTTCTTTCAAACGCTTCTACCAGATTCAAAATGCATTATGACCATAATCCCAAAAAATCAAAAGGCCAAAAAATTAAAAATTAAAAGCAGAAGATGAGGCTCTCAAACACCCTCTTAAAGACATACGATTGAGCTGCAACCTTTTTTTTTTTTATTTTTAAATTGCTCTACAAAGGCCACTTGAAAACATTAATTTTTATAATAATGAGAGTCTCAGATTGTGTGTGCACACAACTAGGCGTGGGTAAACGATTCCCAACCCAAAAAAATGGATGGCATAAACTATTGGACTTGTGGGACCGCTTTTCACCATCTCTCCTAAAACCAATTGGTGGTAGGAACGGTTTCAATAAAGTCTTTATTGCATTCGACATCGCATCCGCAAGTCTACTTTTAGATCAGTCGCAGGGAGTGACATTGTGTAACCAAATCCATGACCATGGGGGCACTCCGGGCCGAACAATTCCTCACTCACAATGACGCTCCCGTGACTCAAACCAATGACCTCCGACTCTGATTCCACTTTGTCGGACCGCATTTCCACTATCTCTCCTAAAACCAATTGGTGGTAGGAAGGGTTTCAATTATGTCTTTATGGCATTTGACATCGCACCCACAAGTATATTTTTACAACAGTCACAGGGGAGTGATATTGCGTAACCAAATCTATGGAGGCACTCCTAGCCTAACAGGACTAAATGAGTTGCAATCAAGGGTTGTTTCCCATTTGCACATATGAATAGAGTAAATTAACTATAAATGCAACACGGACATAACACTTGTGCGGAAGACGTAGCCATCCACCTATGTATATATGTAACTCCTGCTCTTTAATGTATCAACGTTTTAAACTCAATGGGCATAATATTCATGTTGGGCACGAGGCCATGAACCTAGTACCATAGAAATAACCTTGTACCATAGAAATATGTAAATTTGGATCCATAGAATCACCTCGCATGTATATGTTATGCTAAAGTTAAAAAGAAAAAAAAAAAGATAATCTACAGTGATTCGTATGCTTATCCAAATATCCAATCCAATACCTATATCCTCCTCCGGAGGCTTATAAAAGAGAGGCCAAAATTTTTTTGTGTTTGGTCAAATGCCACATTTTGCCAATTTTACCCTCCGATTGGAAATTGCCCTGTTGGTTTTCTTGTAATTTTGCCACAATGCTATGCCCTTCTGGTTATGTATGGCTAAATTACGCATTTGAGTCCCTGGAGGTTGTTGCTTTACGCATTTGAGTCCCTAGAGTTTGTTGCTTACGCATTTGAGTCCCTAAAATCTGAATTAAAATACACGGGCATAAAACTCGTGCTAGGCACAAGACCTTGAACCTAGTGTATTAAGAAAGAGCTGGCCGATTTCACGGCTTGGCAATTTTGGGCCTACTTTTTCCAATTAGATCCTTCTTTGGCATTCTTCTATTGATGGGCTTCAGATTTTGATCCCCACAACAAACTTGATCCAAAATTAGTAAAGCATATCTAGGCCGAATCCCTTCTTAATCAACCGTGGGCCAAGAATCAACTTCAAACATTCTTCATGGACAAACATCTCAATCAACCTATCAAACAATCTAGATTGAATGGTTTGGATCATTTATGTGGGCCTAAAAATTGGGCCCACAAGCCATCTATACAATGTTTGTACACCTGCCTTCTATACCCGACTCCTCAATGTATGGATCCGAAAAAGCAAAAAATGTATTAATAACATGCGGGGTCACTTTTGCATCCCACACAAATAATTCGTAGTGTTCAATAATTTTAAAGTAATTTTTCGAATAATCTAGCAAATTTTTTTGGCCAGAACAGAAGATAGAGCTGAGTATCCCGATTTTCTTCTGGTATCATATATCTCTGTCGATACTAGTCAGTGGGGATGAAAGTTTTTCCCAGAAAACCAAACTACCTTACCGAACGAAACATTTTTTTGCAATTTCGATTGGTTTTGTTTGTAAGTCAGTTCGGTTTCGGTTTTTGGCTGAGAAGCACTGCAAATGATCTGAATTGAACCAATATTTAATTCTTATGCATTTTACTATAAGGTAATTGATTTTTCCGTCCCCAAATTATTATCCAAACTCTCTTTTTGTTTTTTAATAAATCTTTTATATGTAAAAATTTTACTAAAAGACAAAAAAAAAAGTGAATATCAATTTGGAGGTAAGAAAATCACTCCCCTTTTATAATCATACCCCTTCATTCCAAAGCACACAATTAGTTTACAAAGACTCCATGTAAGAATAGAGAACCAGTGAAGCATCTTAGGAGGTTTGAAAGATTCAAATGAAAAAATATTGGGAAAAGCATATTGAATGTTGGACTTGGGGTACCCGCAGTGACCCAAGTCACTACGTTCCCGCAGTGACTTCAATTGTGGGCCCTATAAAATCTTTATTTAGAAAGTGATTTGAGTCACTACAAGATCCCAAATCCAAAATTTGTAAAAAAACAAAATAAGTACTATAAGAATTAAAAACTAAACGAGTTAGTAATAATAGAAACAGACCCAACTCTAGTAGTAGTAGAAACAGATCGGCCTAACTCTCGTTCTCTCCCTCCCTACCATACGCCTCCCCCCTTTTTGATGCCTTCTTTTCCGGTGCATGCGATCGCCTCCCCCCTTTTGATGCCTTTTTTCCGGTGCAACTGAACACATGCAGAACCCTTTATATAAATCCCTACGTACCCCTTCACCATCATCAATTACTACTAACTCAAACAAACGAACATGGCATTTTTACTTCTGTTTTCGATGCTTTTTGGGACCAGTGCAACGACCTTCACCTGTCCACCAACAACGTAGGTGGTGTAGTGTCACACCCTGCTTTTTAACAAACTAAATTCCACAACATCTACGTGGCACAAGTCAAAAGTCAACAATTCTCCATTAAAAGTCCAAGTTAAACTTCCACAACATATGTGGTCAAGTCAACAAGTCTCCAGGTGGTATTACATCGTACCCCGAACACATAAATATCCCAACATAAGTTTTAAAGTTATTACATAGATCCCAATAAGTCAAAAGATTGAGTGAATAGAAATTACATTGCCATTTACCAAAAATACTAGTTATGAGATAAAAAAATAAATTCATGCATGTATAAGCTCCATGTAATGCATCACTCCACAAGCATCAAGTCTCATGCTCCACGCCGTGTACCTGAAAATGATAGGGTGAGCTCACTAGCCCAGTAGAAAAACCATACTACAACCGCTAGGTGTATAAATATGATAAGTGCACACAATGTGGGTTATCATGAAAGAAGTGATCCAAGAATCATTATGAGAACAAAAACAAGCGATATGTGTCCATAATGTACCCAAGTGTCCATGGAACGTATCCACGTGTCCCGAACGTATCCAAGTGTCCAAAACCATTTCAAAGTGTCCAAATGAAACTTGAAAATCCATTTAGTAAGTCCAAATATCCAAAATGTAATCATATGTGTCCAACATCGTATCCCAAGTATCCAAAGTTTATCAAACGCCGTTTTCACTTCAAAACATTTCCATCATGTGTCCAATTTCGTATCCAAGTATCCAAAGTTTGTTAAACGCCATTTTCACTTCAAAACATTTTCATCATATGTGTCCAATTTCGTATCCAAGTATCCAAAGTTTGTCAAACGCCATTTTCACTTCAAAACATTTCCATTTCCAACTCTTTCATAAAATCAATCATTTCATTTACTAGGGAATGAATCCCTCTGCCGGATTTCACGGGCTCCGTTCACCCATGCCCAGCTATACTGGTAATATTAATAAACCGTATTTCACAGGCCACGTTCACCATGCCCAGCTATGCTGCTAATAATAATAAACCGTGTTTCACAGGCCACGTTCACCATGCCCAGTTACGCTGGTAATAATAAACCGTGTTTCACATGCCACGTTCACCATGCCCAGCTACGCTGGTAATAATAATAAACTGTGTTTCACAGGCCACGTTCACCATGCCCAGCTACGCTGGTAATAATAATAAACCGTGTTTCAGGCCACGTTCACCATGCACAGCTATGCTGGTAATGATACACCAACGTCATCGTAACGATAATAATACACCAACGTCATCATAACGTGACTCATTCTATGTTAAAGTACACCCGCACACCAGTCAAGCATCCACATTAGATAAATATATAATGTCTCTTCTACCCTCGAAAAATCATGCATTCTCTCATTTTCTCGAACCATTAAGTAATTCACTACTTTCTTCAAACAAGTAACCATGTTAATAAATTTTCCATAGAAGCGTTTTAAAATCCTCAATGTGAGATAGCATGTATCCCTCAAGTGTCCATCGAGCGTCCACATCAAAACAAAACCAAGTATCCCATTCCTTTCAAAATATCACAATTTCCCCTAAAATATTACAATTCTCGCCAAAAAGACCGACCAACTCAATGAGATATGTGTCTGATACGTATAACGGCGTGTCCAATGGAATCACGTGTCAAAGTCGTAGTTTAAAGATTTCAAAATGGTTTTTGGGGTTACCATGTTGCTATAATTCAAGTGGGTAAAGTACCGGACGATTGGAGGCCAAACGGACATCAAAGGGTGGCCGGAAACCACCCAGAAAATTGGGGCAGCTGCTGGAAATTTTGGGACAGCAGCTCCTTTTACAGAAACAGTGCAGATTTTCACCTCTAAGATATGGAATTTCAACCCAAACACAAATGGGATAGTTTAGGCTCAAACTAGAGATGCTAGGCAACAATTAAACATGGAGGGAGGTCAATTCCACTCCCAATTTCGTCAATCAACAAGTAATTTCGTAGATTAAAGAATCAAAGTTAGGAAAACCCACATAAAGAGAGAAAACGTGATTTTCAACGAAAATGAAGCCAAGAACAAGATATGTACAACAAATCACAAGTATACAACTAGAGGAGGTAGTAATTGTTTCCCTACCTCACGAATTTTGCTCCAAATGAGTTGAAAATGAAAAACCCAAGACCTTGAGCTTCCAAACCCGAAATACCCACTTCCAAGCTAAAACCAACACAACCCAAGCTTGAAATCACGTAGAGAAGGGGATTTTATGGTCGAATCTTGAAGGAATTTGGTTTTGGTGGAGATTTGAGGTGTGTTTGTGGAAGAAATATGAGAGAGGGAGAGAGAGGTGAGAGCCGGCTGTTGAGGGGAGAAGAGAGACTGATTTTTGTTTTTCCAAATTTTCCCCAAACTACACTTATATCCTCCCTATTACACTACAAACCCAAATGTGACCACAATACTTATTTTCATAAACCAAAGTTAAGTAAAGACCATAATTTTTGAGTTATGGTCTTTACTTTAATTTATTTATGAAAATAAGGAAGTACCCCCCATTTCGAAATAATGGCATTTCCAAAATTTTAAAATTTTAATCACATCAAAATCTCATCCCCCACTTTTAGTACAAAACCGAAAAACGGCACATTTTTCTCCGAAGAAAATGGGTGAAAGACGACTTTGCTTTACTCAAAAATAACTTTCGATTATACCGTTGTGCTTAGAAAAATCCAAGGAGCAATTACCGGGACTTTTTATCGGCCAAAACGAAACTTCTCCAAAAAGTGATTTTTTTTACACGGGTCTTTACAGAGTACGTGGGTGAAATGAGTGGATTAGGGAGGGTGGTTGAGTGGGATTTGGGTTGAAAGAGAGTGGTGAGTGAGTTGGGTTTTTGGTGGATTTTTTTGGACTGGGGATGTTTGTAATGCATCCGAGTATTGGAAATCTGAGGATCATTTTCTCATTGAGACTTGTGTGTTTCACAATTTCACTTCTACAACGGCGTGAGCACTGGAGTAACGTATATTCTGAGCTCGTTTACTCAATTTGGGTACTTTAAGGACTGTAATTTATTGCATGGTCTTTAGCGCACTGCTACATGGTGCCTCAACACCCTTATCCACCACATATGAACTCAGTACAATATGCTAATATATGGTGGATAAATGGTGTCCCAAACCATAGAATAAATGGTCGTACTTAAGAGCTTGCATGCACAAAAGTGTTGGACAAAGCTCATAACCAGGAGTCGGGTCAACTTACACACACCTCAATTAATCTTGGAGGACTAACGCTTTCACTAGCGGGACCTTATTTGAAGCCAGGACCCAAAGAGTTTATATAGCATTTAAGAGCCTGTTTGTTAGCTTGATTATTTGGTTGAATTAACTATTTGCCCAGACTAATTAATCCGGAACTAGTTAATTCACTACTCCCTCCGTCCCATTTTAAGTGGCCACTATTCCATTTTGGGCTGTCCCGAAATAAGTGTCCACTTTGTAAAGTTAGTGGGTAAAAGTTGGCACATTTTCTATTTTGCCCCTAAAAATAGATTCTATTTTGAAAAGTTGATGAGAAAAGTGTAATGATGATGTCTCCATAGAGGGTAAATATGGAAAGTAATATTTTACACATGTACTTATGTTGATTCCTCAAAATGTGTGATTGTCAAGCTAGGACATTTATAATGGGACGGAGGGAGTATTTGGTAAGCACACATGTTTGGACTATTTAATCCCAGTGACTATAATCCCCCTATAGCAAGATTATTGATGGCCACCCTAAATATTGTCCATAATTAGGTGTCATTAGTTATCAACTTTTGTGGTCTTTTTGGTCTAAACACAAAATTCCCAAAAGTCATTCTACTCACGTAGATCAACTAAAAAACTCAAAAAGCCCAAATGGAAAACTACTTGAATTTTGTCTTTAGCTTAAAAAATAAAAAAGTTTCGAGAAACGCAACGTTAGTCCCCTTTCCCAATTACCCATTTATCCCTCCCCACCTTCAAACTTGGGTATGAAAATGAATTTTGATGGCTAAGCATGTAATTTGTCACTTTTTTTTTCATCGTCAGAGCCAAATTTTATCCACTTATACAAACTACCAACCAAACCAAGTATAAAATAATACACCTTTCTTAATTATCCTCTTTTATCATATCCTCCTCTTATTTGCCCTTCTTATTTAACCCCCAAAAATTAATCCAATAAACAAACACACTTTAAAAGATTTTGAACCTGAGGCTTTAAGAGGGAGCAAACCCCCAAGTTCCCAAGCCTCCGCCTCAATGGATTGTTTTCGAACCTGAATGGCTGTTTTCTATTTGCTTATAAATGACATTGGATAATTGAACTGAACATTCTCTTGGCTTGCTATTTTAGGCATCGACTGCTCCTTGGAATCAGGACCACAAACACATTGGATTATCATGGGTCTCTCCCCTGCTCCTCAACACAGCACATATCGGCCATGTAGCAGTAATCCCCAACTTTGCAGCCTGTCCATAGTAGCAAGTCTACCCAGAGTGCCCAGCCAAAGAATTATAGATCACCTTGGTACATAATGCTTATACCAAACAGCTTTATGCCATGAGACTGAAGGTTTGGAGTTCCTGAGGGCACCCCAATATATTCTAAAAAACTGAATGGCTTGTTCTCAACCTATCAACTGATCAACGGTCATCTGATTTACTTCTTAATGGTGTGGAATATATGGATTGCAATCTGATTACTATGTCTTGGGGCACCGCATGTAGTACCCCCAACACCATAGATTCATGTGAGAAGCAGAAGTCCCTTCGAAGCAACCCAAGCTTATTTGAAATTATGGCCTTCACAACTGACAGAACAAACGCACCGACTCATAAGGCATGTGCTTCAAAGTTAAAATCCAACGAACAAAGCCTGAGCGATGGCTTTGTCATCTCCAGATTGACCAAAACAAAATATTAACATGAAAGAGGGTAACAAAAGTGACTCCTAACAATTCAAGTAAATTCACAAGCAAAACTATCATATCATGAAAAGACCAAAAACGAGCTATTATCTCACATTATTCACAATTTTCGCACTCAGTGCTAGTCATTAGCAACCATAGCATCCTTGGCGGGAAGAGTCTCCAGTTTCTTGACAATTAACCTTTTCTGGGGAGGAACATCTTTGGCCGATAAGTCAGCATCAACTATAATAGAGTCCTCTTCCTTGAAATCTCCTCGTAAGAGCCCCATAGAAATTTGATTCTCAACCAGTTGTTGTATCACTCTCTTCACTGGCCTTGCTCCAAAGTTAGGATCAAAACCCAACTTCCCAAGAAGTTGAACCGCTTCCTTTGTGTAGTAAAGCTCAATTTTCTTTTGTTTGAGCCTCTCTTTCACCCGATTCATCTGCAGTTCAAGATAACAGCATTATCACATTAAGATTTTTAGACACAATACAAAAGAGGAAAAACAGTCATGGTAAGATAACAAGAGTGCAAGAGCTAGTGTTGCCAATGTATCCGCCACTTCTTTTTGAGTTGGATAAGAAAGGCAGACAGCTAAGTAATACACATAGTTAGCCCACAATGTTGCCTTCGATGCTCCAACACTGCGAACCATATTTAGATAAGTAAAGAAGAAAGACACAAGATGCATGTTAATAAGAACGGGGCAACAATAACGACATAAGGTTAGAGTCGTTAGACACATCCCACATTTTGGTTAAGTTTTAACCAAGAAGTTACTTAAAGGATTACACCAGCAGAACCAAAAAAAAAAAAATTAAGATTAACTCCAGGTCATAAGAGTTTGAAATTTGAGCCATCACAAAAAGTCCTCTATCACCAATCAGAAACACGGTGCACTCACAAACAAATTAGGATTACTGGGAAATCAACCATAGTGGTTTCACGTACGCATGCAGTGATAGGAAAAAAAAAACCGTTGTGTGCATAAAGCTGCCCAAACTTAGAGCTTTGCGTAGGAATCAATGGTGGCCGTATAACAAATGCCAACACTAGCAATTCTAGTGTGTCAGTGTGTAGTACTGGAAATTTTCCACATTAACCAAATCCTCTTGGTCAAGGAAACAAATAAAAATACGACCATTAAACCAAAATGGACTGAACATAATGCATGATAGATCCATTTCAAGCTTAGAGTCTTGAACTAATACTCCCTCCATCCCAAATTGCTCGAACTTTTTGGTGAACCGTGAATTTTGCACGCAAAATATAATATACTTGACACTTCAAATTGGGTAAGGATTTTGAAAAAACAAATCGTGCTAATACATTATTTTTTGGGCAAATTTCACTAACCTCCCCTGAGGTTTCTGACACAAATTCTGAAATAACACTGACCTCCCCTGCTTTTCTGAAATAGCAAAAAGTACCTCCTGCTGTTACTTTTCAACAAACGGCGTTAACATATTCGGGAAAAGGACCAAAATACCCCTAGTAATACACTTTAATGTCACTAAATTAATACACTTAATGCCAAATTTTTTAGATATAGTAAATATACAAAATTTTCTTTCAATTTCCTTCCTTTTATATGCATTTTTTTTCCAATATCAAAAGTATTTTACTTTTTTTTACAAATTCATTTTTTCTTTATATTGTGTAACAAACTTGTATTTTATAGTTTCGATTTAATTATGTTGTGAGTGGCAATAAATTGTTCAATGAAAAAAAAAAGACTCACCTGAATCAAATTCATATTAAAGCCGAAATTATGCATCAAAAAATTGCATTACTCGCCTTGTTTTAGTTTATAGGATTTTCCTTTTCGACGATTGTAATAAAAAAGTTTTTTTATTTTTTCAATTTTGTATTTAAACAAATAAATGCAAAGAGAGTTTATGCTCATGGAATTTTTTTTTTATTTTGTCTCTTAAACTCCACGATGACTATCCAATTCACATGGACGTTATTTGACTTAAAAATCTTTTTGCAATTATTGTTTATTTCTTCTTAAAAAAATTGCACTTAGTTTTGTACAATTTTTTTGTATTGGTTTGTTTCAACAAGAGAATTTAGAATTAAAAAAAATATGATCAAAAGTGTGGATTTTTTTTGTCTTTTCCAAACTTTTCTCAATTTTAGTTCATATTTTTTAATATATGTATATGTGCTCATATCTCTATATATGTAACGCAATATTTTATTTTTCATGGTGATGTCCAGGTTTTCAATTTACTGTCACTCAGAACATCGAACTATAAAATATAAGTTGGCTATACAATTTAAATAAACAATGAATATGTAAAAAAATTCTTTAGATATTAGAAGAAAAAAATGCATATATATAGGGAAGGAAATGGTGAGAAAAAAATGTATATTTATTATATGTAAAAAATTTGGCACTAAGTGTATTAATTTAGTGACATTAAAGTGTATTAAGAAGGGTATTTTAGTCCTTTTCCCACAAATGCTAACACCTTCCGTTGAAAAGTAACGGCAGGGGGGTACTTTTTCCTGTTTCAAAAAAGCAGGGGAGGTTAGTGTTATTTCAGAAATCTCAGGGGAGGTTTCTGTTTGTGTCAGAAACCTCAGGGGAGGTTAGTGAAATTTGCCCTTATTTTCTGCGTGCAAAAAGGAATGGTTACCCAAATGGTTGAGCAATTTGGGATGGAGGGAGTAACAAAAGTTGTACACACATGCAGAGGGCTTCAGTGCTGAAGATTAAAAATGAACAAATTACAATGAACCAACTGAGAAAGTCTAGTTACCTGGATCTCAACAATTTTACAGATCTGTTCTTTGTCCAGAGGTTGGAAAACGATATACTCATCGATCCGATTCATGAACTCTGGCCGGAAAGTTTGCCTTGCCAGATCAACGACCTGTTTCTTCATCACCTCATAAACCACCTCCTTTTTGTCATGCACGCTACTAAGAGTTTCAATGATAACTTCAGACCCAATATTCGACGTCATTATCACAACACAATTTGTGAAACTAACATGCCTGCCTTGGGAGTCGGTTATCCTCCCATCGTCCAACAGCTGTAACAGAATATTGAAGACATCAGGATGTGCTTTCTCCATTTCATCAAAAAGCACAACAGAATAAGGCCGCCGGCGAATTGCTTCGGTGAGTTGTCCACCTTCTTCATAACCAACATATCCAGGTGGGGCCCCCACCAAGCGAGCGACTGCATGTTTTTCCATATACTCACTCATATCTATCCTCACAAGAGCCTTTTCTGTGTTGAAGAGGTATCCAGCTAAGGCCTTTGCAAGCTCCGTCTTACCAACACCAGTGGGTCCCATGAACATGAAGCTCGCAATTGGACGGTTTGGATCTGATAATCCGGCTCTATTGCGGCGAATCGCATCTGCTACTGATTTGACCGCCATATCTTGACCAACTACCCTCTCGTGGAGAACCTTTTCTAGATTGACAAGCTTCTCCCTCTCTGACTGTTGGAGGTGTTGTAATGGTATGCCAGTCCATTTGCTTACGATTTCAGCAACATCAAGATCGGTAACTTCTTCTCGAAGCAAAGACTTTCCGGACTTCCGATATTCAGCAAGGGCTTTTTCAGCTTCTTCTAGTTGACGCTGAAGGGATGGTAGAACACCATATATAAGCTCAGCAGCACGACTTAGGTCGTACTCGCGTTCAGCAGCTTGCGCCTCTAGCTTGACTCTGTCAATCTATTCAACAAAAATGAAAAAAGAGATTAGTTGGAAAAGATTTAGGGAGATGAAATTGCATCTTTGTACAGTGTAGTCTCAATCAAAAGTTCAAAACGGATACTACCTCAGCCTTAATAGACCGTATTCGCAACATGAGTGCTTTCTCACGTTCCCATTGCTCAGTCAACTCTTTCTGTTTCTGTTTAAGCAACTCAAGCTCGTGTTCCAGCTTGGCTAACCTCTCTTGTGATACTTTATCAGTGTCCTTTTGCAGAGAGAGTTTCTCCATCTCTAGCCTTAGCACAGCCCTATCTATCTCATCCAATTCAGTAGGCTTAGATGTCATTTCCATTTTTAGCTTTGCAGCAGCTTCGTCAATTAGATCAATGGCTGAAATTGGGACAAGAATTTATTGGAAATAGAACAGTCCCAAAAAACATCTAAAGTAAACGAGCTAGATAACTCAGGAGCTTCTAAATAGAAGAAATGCATCCCTAGTTCAACAGAGAGGCTAACGCATACTTTTAAAGAGAAAGCATCTCCAGTTCAACACTTCAACAAAAAAGAACATGGTGCCAAAGAAACTGATGGCAGCAGTCTTTCTTCTTCCATATTTTTATTCTTACCTTTCTCTCTTTTTTTCGGAATAAGCTAGGGAGCAAATTCCCATCTGTGAATTGCCATTAAGACTGTCAATCCACAAACTTAATATCTGAATGTAATCCACTGAGGTTATTTGGTACCATTAGTATCCAGTCATGCATTTAAATTTGTAAAGATCGATCACATGGTGGCAGAAGTTTATAATGCACTAAAAGATACGGCAAAAGATTTAACAATCATGAATCCAGAAAAGCATTAATAGATATCTTAAAAATAACATTGGATTAGTTACGTGGCATAAAAGCATTGACAAATTGGAAAATCAAAACCAAGAGAACATTTAATATGTTCGACATAGTTATTTTCTTTACAGAACCTTTTTTCAGCTTTTGATAATCCTTTTATAACAATCCGTTCGGTTCTACGATTCTTTTGGACTTATTTCACAAGTCCTCCCGTAGAGAGAAACTAAATTATGAGAAAAATGGCCCAAAATTTGAAGAAAAGTCCAAAGAAGATGAAAACGAGCCAACATAAAAGATAGGCTAAACTCAACCTCAGTAGTCTATACCTACTATACCAAAAACATGAGCATTTTGCTTCAAGACAAGCACAAATCTCCCGACTGGGAACAGAGCTACTATTTACCTTTATCAGGCAAAAACCGATCTGTTATGTATCGATCAGCAAGGACTGATGCTGCCACAAGGGCACTATCTGATATTTTTACCCCATGATGCAACTCGTACCGTTCGCGCAATCCACGGAGAATAGATATAGTATCTTCTACAGATGGTTGATCAACAAAAACTTGTTGAAACCTACGTTCCAGAGCTGGATCCTTCTCAATGTATTTTCTATATTCGGTCAAAGTTGTTGCTCCTATACATCGGAGCTCACCTCGACCGAGCATTGGTTTCAACAAATTTCCAGCATCCATTGCTCCACTTGTTGCCCCTGTACACGTAAAGAAAACCACCTCATCAAATGCTTGAACCTTAGCAGAAAATTAGTACAACTCACATTAGTATAATGTCAGAAATTGTCGCTGTGGACATGATCCAACCAAAAGAACCGCTGCAACATTACTTGTATGTATCTGCTGCTCATACAAGCGTGGATATAAATGTCATTTTTAAACTTAATGGTGTATTTCTTATAATCAGATTGCATTTCCATTTCTATTGATGTTTAAATTAAAAGGTGTTTACATACCCTCCATGCAATAAAATTTTAAAATGCTATATAGGGGTTGTCCAACGTATCATTTAGAAGTAAAATGGCCGTGTTTGCGATACCTTTGCATACATATTTTAGATTATAGCTTCATATTCTAGATTGTAGATAGCAGAAGCAGATATACCTGTTCCCACAGCTGTAAGATTATGATTAAATTGCAGTAGAAGCTGGCAAGGTTTAATGCACAAAGCTGAAAATCAGCTTTTATATAAATTAAAATTTAAAATCTGATCCGAAAAGCAGCCCAAATCCAGCTTCTCTCGAATCAGATTTTAGACCCTTTTTCATCTTCTAGGAATTCCCAGAATCCCAAAATCTGCTGATAAGAATTTTAATAGAAAAACTCACAATAGTTTTTTAGAAGCTGGAGTGTCAAAATCTACTTGTAAAATTTTGTAAAGACAAACCATAACATATTCATGCAAAGAGTTAGATTCGTGACATGTTTGAACTTGTAAAGAGAAAGAACATAAAAGAAAGGAAGGGAAGGGATAGGAAGTGCGAAAAATTTAAGGAAGGTGTAACCTATTTTCTTGGTGTAGTATTGAGAACACAGTATGGAATAAAAATTAATTTCCCTTGTTCATTTGCAAAGAAAAGATGAGAGAATATCAGATAATATAAAGTAGGTCAGTGAGAAGGAAACTAATCAACACGTTTTAACCAAACGAAGAAAAGCAGGAAAGAAATGTTAGATAAAGAAAGAAAAATATTTTCTACTTGTTTCTCGTTAAATTTTCTCTTCTTCTGAAATTAAGAAGCAAACAACAAGGGAAGGAAACAGTATAAATATTTGTTTGTCTTCCAGTGCACATTTTAATTAATAAAACAGTATTGAAGTTTTCCATGAACTAAAACCCTATTGAACCATAAAACTGATACTTTTCCAATCATCATTTCATGCTTTACTGACAGTTGCCACCAGGGCAGCTCAGCAAGTACATGCAAATTATATAAAAGAGAATCCTCACTGGAATGTAACATGGTAAATCTGTCCATCCTTATACAGCATCACAAACCTTTAGTGTTCTATCTTAAGTATTTGTAACTCTTGATTTGATACTAACTTTAAAGAATGTATGAAAG